>VXAX01003861.1:582292-677420 GCA_013399835.1 Leptocoma aspasia
GAGGGTCCCAACAATGTCTCATTGCTCCCTTCCATCTGGTCTTGGTGGTGAGGGTGCTCCCCAAGATGCCAAAAATTATATAATCCAATGGATTATATATTGTATATAACATATTATATATGTTTGGGCCAGGTGGGAATGCCCATGTGCCTCCCCTGGGGAGGGCAAGTTTGACACTGTCCCTTGCACCACTGTGGATCTGTTGCAGCGCGTACAGTGCTCTGCAGGATCTGGAGACCCCTTTGGGGGTGCTTTGGTGGGCCATGACATCCCCTCTGCTGTCCTTCTCAAGGGCACGGCTTTCCCTTGGTGGGATGAAGGGTCCCACAGCTGAGCTGGTCTGCACAGCAGAGGATGGGCCTGCACTGCCTTGGACCAGGGGCTTTTTCACTACTCACCCAAAACCTCTCCTCCTCACCCCATGGTGTGAGGGTCTGTTTGAGGCTGACAGCAGATAAACCTCGAGCTGTGGTCTCCATCCTGAAGGTGTGAGGTTTAATCCTCTTGTGAACATATTCTCCTTCTCCAGCCCAGATTTTAACTATCTTATCTCCACAATTTGCAGTCCAGGGCCTCAGTCAGGGTCCAATTCAGGGTGTGGTGGTGTTCCATGCAGCTTTTCTAATACAGTCATGCTATAATAGTAAAAGTCCTTCATGAAGATGTTTAAGCCATAAACTATAACACTTTAGTCTCCAGCAGTCCAACACCCTAAAATAGCCTATATTCAGTTGATTTTCTCCTTGCCTCCTCAAGTCTAACATTTTAGACCTGTGTGTACCAAAGAAAAATCTTTGATGTCAAAGGTACCTGGTTTTCTAATAGTGTGTGGTATTTGAAGACATTTTAACAATGTTAATTAAATCGTAATGTCTGCTATTTTTTAAAAAGTCAATACAACACTCAAGGAGGGCAAAGTTAGCAAGCCAACGACCAATTGCTATAATCTATTTCTTCAATATTACATGACAACACACTGGAGTTACATAGAGGCATAAAAGCTTTTGGCAAATTATTTCTTTAATAATTCAAAGGTTTTTCAAACTATTATATCAAAGTGGTAACTCTGAGTATATAAATTTTAAAAATTAAGATAATTAAAACATGCTTAGCTTATATTGTTGCTCAGACTGTATCTCTTTTGAATGAACCCATTCAAAGCAAAAAAAAAAAGAAATTAATTAAGGGTGGTTCTTTGTCATATTATTACTTTCCCACAAGACTTATTTAATTTTAATTATGTTATAATGTGCTTAATAGCAAGAGCTGGGTTTTAATGAAAATCTTGTCAGGAAAAAAATGCTTTAAGGGAGATCTTTGATTTCTTTATAATACCAAATATAGATATAGCATGTAATGCAGTTGTACTTTGTAGCCCTGAGCAAAATAATCTGTTACAACGTTGCTAATTTTCTTTCCATAAAATAATTTTGCTTTTGAAAGATTCACGCTGCTGTGCTTGTAAGAATTCTCTTATGCGGCTAAAGAGAACTGTTGTAGCAATCTTACACATATCCAAGAAGTTCCAAGTGCCTTTCCGTTGTCACTTCTCACGGTGTCTGACACCTTCTCCCCCCTTTTCCACACGTTACTTTTCATGGAGCATCAGAATCTCTGCTGCAACATAAGTGTTAGCAGAAAAACCCTATAAAAACTATAAAAACTCCAGAAAAACTATAAAGACTCCATCAGAAGCTATTATAGTGTTAAGTGGCTTAGGTGTTTGGATTCTGGTAGTGGAACAGGCTGAGAACATGAACAGAGAAGGAGAAGACACTTGATGCATCTTCTGCACCAGGGCGAGGGGACATGGGGGAGGCTGAGAATGTCCCCCAGTTGCAATTGTAAAAGCTTCACAGGAAGAATTCTTCCACACAACAACACTGCCGGAAAGCCAAGCAGCTGGTTAAAATCAGGGTTTGGTGGAACACAAAGGGACACACTTTCAGTACCACCTTCCATCATGCTCTGCAGCTGGACATAAGGAGAGATTAGCTGGAGGACATGACATTGGATGATGGAGATCTAAGCTCCCCAGTTTATGCAGAGGGCCTCTAACAATGGGTTAAAAAATCTTGAGTGAATGATGACAATCTCCTACCTTACAAGTTTGGTGTGCTCAAGTCAGATTTTCAAAAACTGCCATGAAGGCACAGTTCTTGTAACAGAGGAAAGAGAATTCTTAAGTATTGAAGAGCCTCAGTGGTGGAGTGGAGAAGTCAATTTTCATGTGTGTTTAGGAAACTTATGAACTGTTTTATCAGGGATGACATAAGAAGGAGATAATCCTCAGGCACAAGCATGCACAAAAATAATAGATGAAGTAATGGACTGATAAAAACATTATGAGTGAGAAAATCGTACTTCAGTACTGAACTAACCTGCCAATGGAATTTTTTCTTTGGGCTGAAACCTTAAAAAATATAATTAAAGCTCAATGTATATCAGATCTTCCCTTCTACCCCTTTCTGTTTTCCACATTATCAATTCAGTTTGAAAAAATAGAAATATGTTCGAAAAAGTAGAAAATCTCAAAAAAAACTAATCCCCCAAAAAATCCAAATCAAACCAACCAACCAACCAACAAACCAACCAAAACAGACAACATATATAACTTCTTTTTTATGTGGTTCTGTGTTTTTTCATTCCTCCTTCTCACACTGTTAACAAAAGAAATCATGCAGAGGAACCAAGACTTGTAGCTAGTGATTCCTGCAGCACAGTTAAAGGTTAAGAAGTTTAGTTATAGATTTTCACTAATGCAGATACTTTCTTCTAAATGTGAATCAGATATAACATAACTTCATGCCAAGAACTCTGTAGACTAAAGGCTTTCAGCAAAAACACTTGTCCTCCCTGACAAAGAATTTTCTAACAAAAAGAGTAACTCCAAAGTCTACATTTCCACTACACTGTTACACATCTCTTTAAGCTGGAAGGTGAAGAAATAATTCTAGCAAAAGAGACCAGAGATTTCCTTATACCTATAAGGGAGACACATTTACATGAATGAAAATACGGATTCTGGCTTTTATTCTTCTCCCTCTAATTCTTTTCAATTTCCTTTCCTCGGATCTCCACTTCATCTTGATTCCCCCCCTCACATCACTTATGTGTTTTGCACAGACCTTTTTTATACCCCAGCCTGGACTCAATGTGATTTAAATAATTAATAACTGAGCTATTCTTTTAACTCACATTAAATGAATGAGACAAGATAAATCGTTTGCCTGAAGGAGAACACAGTGTTTAAAAATTTTTAAGTCTGAAGTACAGGTAGATTTTACTTGTGAAAAAACATACTTTTCAACCTTCTAGATTTCTATATTATTTGACATAACAAATTAGCAACGATGTTGACTAGTCACTTGTCAACAATAATCTTGATGTTGTTGGCAAGTAAATCTTATCTGTGACAATATGACAAACATCTTTCAAAAGCCAAAGGCTTCAGAAAATTTGCTGATTGCTGAGATTTAACAGTGAGTACAGACCACCCCAGCTGGTACTGATATGGCAACACTCAGGCCCCTTTCCTGAAAATGTTTACTTTGATAAGGAACATGGGATCCAAGACACAAAATATTGCAATATTGTCTTCACATAATTATTTCCTAAATATTTATTTGGCTGGAAATTGTGGCACATTTATAATAAACACCTTTACATACAAATAATAGAAATTCAAGCAGACATGTGTAGCATCTGAGGTGTTGCTGCCAACCACAGTTGCAATGAAATAATATATTTTTTCTCTTTCCCAATCCCAATGATGATTACAAGGGGTTGCATATAGAAAAGCCCTGAATTCTTCTAGTAGTATATACCAAAGTGTTTCAGATATCTAAACTCCTGGTTTATTTTGAAAACATCTCGTGTGGACATTTAAAATATAGATACAGGAAAAAAATAGAATATAGATGCTTTTTATAGAAAAATCTATAGAACTCTGGTACTAAATAGTTCCATTATATCAGTGCAAGATTTGTATAGATTTTCTCTGCTTGCCTTCATTCCTTGATGGAAAATCCCTGCCAGTAAATAACAAATGCCACACAGTATCTGATTTGGAATGCTATCAGTAAGCACAGTGCAGCCAGTGCTGAATTACAGCACCATTACTATCAAGATATGAGATGATACTGTCATTCACCGTGCTCTCAAATTATTCAGGCCAGTTGAATGTCATATTTCCCATTTGCAATATGCCCCTTGTCATTGTATAACTATTCCAATATTTATTTGCCCTATCTCTACATATCCTGGCTCATTACATTAAAAATCACAGTTTCTGTGTATCAGTCCCCTAAGTCATTCTCTGACATGCTGAAACATCCTACTAAAATAAATCAGAGTTCTTCCCTGAATAAATAATTCATGTACACATTGTGCAGATTTGGTATCAAAGCAGATAAAGTAAATGCACACCACTGTCAAAGCAGTGTCTGGTATCAGCACAAATCTCAATAATATTAAGTAAAACGTAATTTACAGTATTTGTAAACGTTCTGTTTTTAAAGAGGCATCAGAACTCTACATCCTTCAACTCTGTAGCTTCTCTAATCATAATAGCTACATGCACCAACATAAGCCTAATTTGTGATGAACCTTTTAGAGCTTTTCTCAGGAATTTCCTGTGGTTTACATTGTTATGATGTAACTCTTATTGTATAAACCATAAGAAAAAATTCAGATGCCTTTAATAGATTTGACAGCATTAAGGTAGAGCATTTTGTGATGGTACTTAAGGTATTCCAGAACGGCAAAATCAAAAACATTTAAGCTTCTAAAATCCTAAGAGTTACTAAGTGCAAATGTATCAAACCAAGCAGTTAGGAATCAAGCTTATGTCAATCTCTGGACAGCTGATCTTTCTGCACATGCTGTGCATGCACAGTTGTTCTGTTCCAGTGGTTGATTTGCTTCCAGTCCCCCATATCCAAAGCTCAGTCTTACTTTTTGCTTCTTCAATTGAACTTTTCATAAAAAACCGTTTTCAATAAGTTTTTTTCTCATTTCCATATTTAATACTTTTCTCACTGTAGCCCATGTATCTCCCTATCACCATCACCACACAACTCCTGAGAGAAGTGTTAATTCTGAGTGCTCTGTATGTGTACATAATTATATAACCAAATGAGAAAAGCATTAATATATAGATCATTAAGCATTTATAGAAAATAAGAATCTATTTAAAACAGAGTGATGGCAATTTCCATAAATAATGATGGAAAGACGAATAATTGAAAATCCATCTCCATGTCATAGCCTGTACTTCTGTAATGCCTCGTTTGCTCCTGCATTTAGAACCACTGCCAGTTCACTGTCAGAAAGAGAAGTAGAATGCAACCATGACATACCCTACATTGATAAATTCCATCCAAATTCAATCACAACACTATTCACGTTACATGCCAGCATCCAATGACGTGTATCTAATACAAAACCACCATACACTAATAAAAACTGAAGGGCAGTGAAGTGCTATCACCCCATTAGGGCTAAAGGGGGTCTGTAGTCTTGTGAAAACCCAGGCTCTTAGGGCACAATAATTGTGTAGTAGGGATGCTGTATCCCAGCAGGATAGAGAGC
This sequence comes from Leptocoma aspasia, assembly GCA_013399835.1. NCBI lineage: Eukaryota > Metazoa > Chordata > Aves > Passeriformes > Nectariniidae > Leptocoma > Leptocoma aspasia. The sequence goes on from VXAX01003861.1 coordinate 587,885, forward strand.
ATCACAGGTAATGTAAATCACATGAGCCCAAGGGACCATTTGGGATGCATTTGAATGCATTTGTGGCAAGAAAGCTGGTCAATATGACTGTCACACCTTCCTCCATCATTTTTGAAACATCACAGTGATGGGGACAGGAAAAACATTGTACCTATCTTGGAGAAGGGCAAGAAGGAGGATTCCTGGATCTGCAGGTGGACCAGCTTCCACTTAAGCCCCTGGATATCTACAGAGCAAATCTGAGAGTCATTTCTAAGCACATACAGTACAAATTGATGGTTCAGAACAGCCAATACAATTATCAGCTTCGAATGTTGCCTGACTCCAATGATGAGATAAATGGGTTTATGGATATGGGGGATGCAACAGACATATTTTTTACCATGGCAAAGGTGAGGCCTTGGCCACTGTCTTCCATACTATCTCTATATTCAAGTTGGTGAGATGCAAATGAGTTAGATATATCAGGAAGACAATAAATAAATAAATATTGTAAAAATTAAGCCAGGAAAAAGAAGCAAAACCTCAGAGTAAGTAGCTGTTTAGAGGATACTTTTGGAAAGAACTATTTTTTATATTTACTTGCCTTAGCCACCGGTTTGGACAATATGCTTCAATGCAATGAATTTTTATCTGCTTCTCCAGGCACAACTATAGCTCTATTATCAGTCTTTTATCACACAGCCTCTCTTCTGCCCATTTCTAGAATTCTATTATTATAAGAAAGTCAATTTATAAAATCTACTCTTCCAGAGTCTTATTTGTATTTTAATGAGTTATTAAACTGTACTGCTGCATTTTCTAACATTTAATACAACACGTAATCTTTACACAAAAGAGGTTTCACTTAGAAAGAATTCAGTCTTGATTCCTGCTTTTTTTTTTATCTGCTTGGCTATAGAAATGTCTAAGTCTTCAGCTTAACTAATATGTAAAATAGCACCAGTCAAATACTTCAGACTAAGCTCTTAATCAGTTAAGTATGTGATATTGTCAAAAAGAAAAATCTGAAAATCCACCTACTGAAATATCTTAGTTGCTTTTAAACAACAGAATCAAAAGCTTAAATCAAAATGTCAATCTACTTGAATGAAAACCAAGCCATAAAAATATGCAGCTAAATCAGCAACACAGTGAGTTAACAAAATACTCAATCTCACTAACAGGCTGCTACTCACAACAAGCAGTTTTGAAAAACTGGTAAACAATACATGTTGCTCAATCAGCAAACTATGCAATCAAGTCATGAAGCTGTAAGAAACAAAGACTACTGAAGACTACCACAGAAAAGGATAAAAAAGCTCCCCTAGCAAAATCATGGCATATTTCCTTTAAATGATATCTCTTTCCACAGTTTCAAATTTCCAACTGCAGGAAAACTAGTAACAATAGGCCTGATTGTTAAAACATATGAAAATATAAGAAAATTGGAGTGTGTACTATAATTTGATGATACAGTGAATTATTTTCTGATGTTCTTCCTCAGGCTGTCCTAAACAGAATTGCTGTCTGGTCTTTCAAACTCAAAATAAATTAAAAGGGCAAATACTAGCTAAAGAGGCCTTCTTAAACCCTCTCATCATTCACAGGTCTCACTGACAAACTGTAATCAAAGTAATCAGAAAATATTGTGAATTTCATTCTTGACCTTCAGAAAAGGAAAAGCTGAAAAAAAAAAGAGAGAGCACAAGTCAGCAACTCGGCCCTTTTACTTGCAGGAGAGCAGAATGCACGCTCATTAAATGTAAAAACTTTAATTTGGCAGAGAAATGAAAAAGACATTCTAAAGCAGTCTTACATTTCATTTCTGCATGTCAGAACTGACTACCAAGTCAGTACTTTCATAGCTGTGAACCACATAAAGTATGTGCTTGTCCAGACACACAAATAAGGAACATGAGCAGAGGAACAGTGGGTTACTGAGGCCATAACAATAAATAGAAAAACCTGCTTACTTGCTTTTTTAGGTAATGTCTTCGTTGGGTAAAGCCTTTTCTCCACAGAAATGGTTATTTCCCAATGTAAAGAAATAAGTTTTACTACTCCTCTTTAGTTGCTTTCTAATTACAAATCCATGACTAGTTCGTTGGCCACAAGCAGGGTTAATAATCCACTGTGATATGTTTTACCTTGAGTGTCAAAATTCTAAGAGTTTGCTATGTGCTATTATAATGCACAAACTCCTCTGAAATGAATTCTATGATACACAACGAGACAGTTTTTTGTAGCGTTATACCATTTCACTTTTGCTCAATTAATAAAAGTTGCATGCATTATATACCAAGAATACTGCTATTAAGTCACTCTAAAACAAAGGTATTCAGATATTCATTAAGGTACTGATAGTGATGGGTGATAATTAAGCAATGACTGACAAAAATTAGATTCCCAATTTGATATCTAACAAAGCTGCTTTAATCCAGGCCTCTAAGTCTGAAATAATGTCCTCTTAATATTGATATGTATTTTGTAACATCTGCAATTTATCATCCAACTGCAAAGCATTTCAAAACTTATCAGGAACCCGGGATTAAATTCCTTGATGTAATTTGCCTGTTAGTGAGATAACCCTGTTCCACAAAAAATCTTTAAGAACTCTTTTATTGATAGCAAGTAGGCTGGGAATGTCTTTGGGCTACCAAAGCACCTTTTCTGACCAGCTCTTACTGAGATTAAAATTTTTCATATTTCTTTTGTTGTTCATGACCTTCATCAAAAATGTGCCCCATGCCAGAAGATCAGCAAGGGGAGCACAAGGCCAGTTACTGCTGTAGCAGCTGGAACTCAGTCCTTCAGCAGGATGTACAGCATCCACTTGGTGCAATGACATCAAAGATGTGCTTATGGCACCCTGCAGTAAACTAAACAAAGCATGCATGCAGTGACAGAAGCCTTTAAACTAAATCTGTGTTCTCCTAACTTCCCAGTTTCTCATTTCACAATCCAATTTATATTTTGGCTTTTGCTGGTGACGGTGGCATGAATCAGACACCTGAAGGAAGTCAGCTGCCTACTCAGACTCAGAACCTTCTCTTGGTACTTGAAGCTAACCTCTAAATTTGAGTCTGTGAATTTTAGAGCTGTCTTTTATGGTGTAATAGGTCATGTTTTATATGGCAACAATGGACAGGAGAGGAAATCCAAATATTGGTTTTAGGACTGATTCCATGCAACACTGCATAATCTTCAGCTGAGCATAAAAAGACTAAATGCAAGAATCACATCTTGTTTACTTTTTAGTAGTATTCTCTAAGTTTTACTAGTTTCAATATCCCCGGTCAAACTATATTCTACCATCTCTGTAAAGACTTTATAAATTACCTATGCAAACCTTTTCCTTTTTTTCAATGTTACTCTACACAGTAACTGCTCACAGTTCTGCTCAGTTACCTGACCTCTTTTTGTTCTGTCCATATTTTATGCAGGATCATATCAGCTAGAATAAGGAATGAATAAGTATTTAATCCAAAGGCTGATGTATCAAGTGAAAACAAGCCAGAAACATGCCCTTGTGACAGGAAAAGCTGTTTGTCTATCTCTACCCAATTGCAGTTCTCAGTGCTTATTTTGAGCAGCACTGAATTTTTTTTGGGTATGAATTTATGTTTCTGTGTGCAATAAAAAGGCAAGGGAGAAGGATATTGTAGTCTTTGCTACATCTGAGCAGTTTAAAATCAAGTCAAAGTATTTTTTGGCTTCATACAATGGTTGGAACTCTCATTTTATAAATAATGCCATTTTATTGGAAATACTCTTTTGAGATCTTCCTTATAGTAAGAGGAATCACAGAATACTTTCTGACTTTAGAATTTTTAGCTCTGTGTGGTCAGGATTAACTTCAAGGACTATAGCCTTATTGTTCTGCTCCAGTTTATCCACAAAGAATACATATCTGAAGACAAATACCATTCATCTACTAGCAGAAGGGTGCTGTAATGATGTTATAAACCTGTAAAACCAAGCTGGTTGCCATCAGCTCTGTGAGATCATAATGTATAAAAGCCTTTAGTGCCTTTGAATTCATGCACTAGCAAAAACTCCCAATTGTTCTGTCTTTAAATCTCAAACCAAAATTATGTGTATCTAGCTCTGCCTGAAGGTGAACAGCAATTTCTTTGCTAACTTTTGTAGTAGTCTACTCATCTGCTTTAAGTGATTCTGAACAAAATATTGAAATACAAATTAATTTTTTTCAATTGTAGAGAAGTCATGTTTCCTTAACTTTTTTGTGTTTCTTGCAAACCCATTTTTTTTCCTCAGATATTAGGTATATGTAATCTCTAGGACTGATGCATTTTTTTTCCTGTAAATCTTCCTCATAGCACTATAGTTTTTCTTTTGGGGAAATCTTACTGAGAAACAAAACTAGACTGTATGTCTAAAATAAAGACCAAAAATAGATGAAAAAATGCAAAATGAATCTTCTGGCTTCTGTATCACTAAAAATTCCTTTTACTCAAAAATAGCATTTTTGCATCAGTAAGAATTCATTGTCCTAGAAAATAGGTATCTATGAATATACTTACTGCACATTTTGTGGAAACCTATACGTGCAGTGATAGTGAATAGTCAGGATGTTCTATACTGCATCTCTCTGGACTAGCTGAACAAATCTGCCAAAAGCACAAGAGAACTTATGTGATGTTGATGCCTGAAGATGTTTAGTTTTTTATAAATTCTTTATATATTTGTAGCTTTGTAGTTTTTTAATATATAGCTGTATAGTTTTAAAGACTTTCTCACACTATAGAATAGTAGATTATCTTTTCTCACACATTACTCTACATTCTTGAAATTCCATTCAGTCTTATTTTCAAGATTTTAAAATAGATTTTAATTCATTAGTCTTCTTACTTCAAAAGAAAAAATATATATAAACATGCTTTTTATTAAATTGAGCCAGAATCCATTTACAAGACCAAAATGTAGATAATTCTGTAACCAAGGTTCCCTAGTCAGTCAAAAAGTTGCCTGCTACAAAAAATATCCAAGCCAAATATTGTTTTTTTCCCTGTACTCTTCAGTTCCTGATCCTGAAATTCAATATGTAAACAAGAAAAGCTGCCATGAAAAACAGGGGCTTTAAAAAGTTAAAACTAGCAATTTTTCCTTCTTAACAAACTGATAAAAATGTAATCAATTCAGTACTCTCAGTGAAACTTTGAAAAGATCAATAAAATAAAAAGCAAAGTCATAGCCATATGAAGAGATGTTTCAGAGGTAATAAAATTCTATCACTCAGAGTTTTTCTTAAAGCTGTGATAAATGTCCTCTTACCATACCTTTGCCTAAAAAACCCCAAGCCTGTCAGTGTTGTAACTGCAAATGGAAGAAAAAGTAAAAAAAGCACAATTGATTTAAAGAGTTTTTATATTGTCATAGTTTCAACTGAAAGAAAAAGTTATTGGTATTAATTTTATTGTCAGATTCTGAAGGAGTGTATAATTCAGAATGAAACCATAAATAGATAAGATAGATACAAACCAAGGAGAAATTACTGAAACTATAACAAAAAGAGACATTTTATTAACAATTTTTAATAATTTTATTTACTTTTTGAGTTATTTTAAACTACTGTAAGGAAATACAACACCCAATATTCAATATTTCATCACAATTCACCCACTCCAGAAGGAAGGTGAGTAGAGTCATCATAGGCAAATAAGCATTCACTGTCTAGATGTTTTAAAGCCTGATTCAAAAAATTGTTTGGCACTCCTATTGAAAAGACCACATATAAAAAATGTCGGGAGTAAAAAAATATTTTTGTGTGCATTATTTTCCTCATTTAATTATCTTAATTAGTTCCATGGGGTCCTCCAGGAAGGAAGAATTGCTTGTGGTTACAAAAACAAAGGCTCTAGATACGGTGTTTGGGAAACAGGGAAAGCATTAGAACGTCAACAGCGTGAAAGGACCTTTTGAGCAGGTGAGAGAAGAAAGAAAATGGGAGAAAAGGCATTTATGAGGCTACCGTGCTAACCAAGGAGTTCTTTTCTCTGTGAAGGAACTCACCTGGCCTGTCACAGTCCACAAGACAAGAATCAATGCACAGAATCTCATCTTTGTGAAAGGAGGTCAGAAAAGCTTTCTGCATATTGAAATGAATATGAATAATAAATGAACGAAATACCAACACAGATCAGTATTGAACCCTGAAGATAAGTTGTAATCTTAACTCTACATCCTATTTTTTTGTTAGTATTATAGTCCATGAGCAGATGTGAAGGTAACAAGTGAAAAATTTCCGTGTTCATGGAACTGTTCTGTTTTCCTGAATCCGTCATTCTGCACAGTAGGCATAAGGTGAAGAGATATAATGGAAGCAATAATGGTGCTTTGCAGAGTGGAACATCTCTATTAAAGTAGAACTAGAGCTGGTGTCAGCACCTCTCTGGCTGTCTTGCAGCTGAGCAAACCTTAGAAAAAGGGTCTCTCAAGACTTTTTAATGACAGAAGCACTCCCTGCTTTCCAAATGAGGCAGATGTAGGATGAGTTATGGATATCACTTTGCATGTTCTGCAGTGAATATGACAAGCTCTGGAGCAGCATCCAGCTCAATACTCAAAAGACAAAATGCATTCTTTGTAGCTGCTCTTGAGCATAATCAGAGAATGAGTACAAAGAAATACAAGTGTATTTAGAAAAACAGGATTAGCAGGAGCTTTCTGTCTAATGAACAGCACCTTATTATCTCAGGTAAATGCACTCTGTAAACCTTTTCAAGCACACATCAGCTTTATCTTACTATTAATTTTTACCCTGACAACTCTACTGAAAGATTGCATTATACCTGATTGCATTGATGGTTAAGAATATTATTACAGTATCTTCTAATTGCCAGCCTAAATATGTTCAAAAAATACCCACACCTATTTCTGACAACATTTTGATTCCCGGGTGTAAGTGCTATGGTAGATTTACAATGAGACAGTCTCTCTTAGCTATTTTGCTGAAGTGTGCAACTGGAGATGAAGGTGGTAAGTCATGAATATATGTTTCAGAAACAGAGTCATACTAAGAACAATTATTTTTTCGACCTCTGCATTCTACATCTCTGACAGAAGAATTGCGATCATTTTTATTCCCAAAAAACTTTTTACAGAGAAACAATGCAAATGAACCCTTGCAAAGGCTGTAGCTTCTGAGACTGTTTGTATAGTAAGGTGACAGAGTATTAAAAATGAGAATGAATCCAGAGATAAATAAGTACTTTTTTCCCTCCAATTGTCATCCATTCCAATTTTCTCTCTTCTCCCACCAAAAAAATTCTTTCAGATTGGAACATATATATAAAACAAACAGGTTATTTTTCATGCTGGAGCTAAAACTCTAAAATACCTAAGCCTCAATCTTTTCCTACTGAAATGAATCTGAGCTTGAATCTGAATGAGTTACTCCAGGGCAAAAAAAAATCTGTTAAAATGTATTCCAACAATCTTCAGCATCACAAATATAGAAAGGGAGATAATTACAGCAAACTAAGTAAAGGAAATGAAGAGAAATTAAATGTCTGTATTTAGCATGTGCTACACTTGAGTTTCATGGCTCCTTAAGTAAAGAATTACAGGGGTTGCAACACAAAATATTTTCTCTCTTCTTTTAGTTAACTCAGAAGTGGCTGATGCTTTAAACTTAAAATAAACAGCTATATGTACTTTAGTCCTTCCAATGACCTTATGAATTCTCCACTAAATCTGAACTGCCCATGGCACTAAATCCTAGCCCCAACCTGCCTCCCAATATAAAATTCTGAGCTTCAACTACAATTGAGCATCATTGTTTATAATTTTGCTTTGGTTTGGTTTTCTGAAACACTATGCTTAATTATTGCAAGGCAGTAAAATAAAGACTAACCAAAGATACAGAGCCGAATTCAGCTTCTGAGAGACAGGAATGTTCAACATTTGGATATTAGGAACTATCAGCCATTTGAAAGTGGAGAAAAAATTTTGCTGTCCCAGACTCCTACAGTAATTCTAAATGTTTATGTTTTCTCCTGCTTTTTCAATGAGACTCTGCTGCATAATTCTCAAGTTCAAACCCTTTCTACCTCTCAATCAATTTGGGCTGTTGGATCATCTGAAGCCATATGTCATGAGAGATTTTTGTCTTTATATGAACAGCATTTATTCTCTAAACCTAATTTTTGTTCCTGTGGTACTTTTGAAACAAACACTCACACATATGCCCAGGAACATGTACCAATTGTCCAAGATAATTTTTGACCACATTGTCAATGATTTGGTCTATGAGATGTGAGTTTCCAAGGTCACAAGATACTTCTTTTTTTAGTCTGTATCTAATTATCCCAGAATTGCTGACAAGAGGAAAAATATGCTTTTATTAACCCTGCAAGGCATCACAGATATACATGATGCATTCTGCAGTGCTCTGAAGCTCCTCTTTAGAGTGAGGTATCATTTCTTTACAGGTTTTGTAAATGAAGACACTTGCATATTTTACAGAATATATTTTTGTCTCAGTGTGTTATCAAATATGCTGATGTGTGAAAGTGGTAACAGACCCTCGCAAAACCTTTAAGAAAACAGATGTTAAAATTGTAAATGTCAATGAGTAGGTGTAAAGTATTTGAGAATTTATGGGACTAATAACCTACTATAATGAACACTATATTCCTATACATGGGTGATTATAAAGAGAACATCTTATAGAATATTCTCAAATTAATTTATTTAATATTTTTCAACAAATTAATTCTTTTCAGAGCTTCGCATGACTGGTGGCTTAAAAGTTGTTGTAAGGGAAGATTATATGACTTGTAATAAAACAGTCTTATTGTGAGTAAGCAACTTCTACTGCTTTAGAATCCTGTGGTTTGTTTAACAGTGGCTCTAGCAGGTGGCATATGGCTAATACTGAGCCTGTCACTATCTCCAGGGTGCCAGACATTCCTTAAATTTTCTGTGAGATGAATTTTTTGGTAGACTTGGATTGTAAAGACACACGAGCATCTGCTGCCTGCTCAATCTCATTATCATCAGCAGAGTTAACTCCTACAGCTCCTCGCCCAGCAGACAGAGCCAGGAGTTCAATTTTTCTCACCAGAAGCAGTGAATTTGACAATATCTCTTAAACAAATGCTCCTTTTGAAGACAAAGGAAGACTATTTTGCTGTAAAGTAATGCAAAATTTTTGATGGCATATAATAAATTCTATACTCAAATAATTTAATATGATTTCTTGCAAAATGCTACTATTTTTAAGATGAAATATCAAATTTGGACTAAAAATTTTGCATTGCTTTTTCTTGGTCACTGTTTAAAAGAAAACTGAGACATAAACTAAAACATTTAATCCAAAGTTATCTGGAGTACAAAATACCTTTTAAATTGAGTTTTATGTTACCATCAGACACCATAGTATTTGAATTTCAAATAAATCATACACAACGAAGTCATATAATGTGCTAGCAGTTTGAAAATTTTTATGTTCCCTACTTTAGACATATCTTTTGGTTTTATAAAATGATATTCCTTTTTTTCTGTTGTTATTAAATCACTGCCAGTTTTAAGTCAGAAACATAAAAGTTATTGGAGGAATTGAATTAAAGGAAGTATTAGTGTCCTCTTAACCTTTGTGCACTGCTTTTCTTGGGGACTATTCAAACTCATTATTTCCCAATAAATACACACATTTTTTTTACCACTGGTGAATTAGAACAGAGAAGAATTTCCTAATAATCAGCCGTGGCCATTAGAGAGATTCTGATAAGATTCTTGATGTTAAAAAAAGGGAAAAATCAGGTGAAATATCGTAATATTTCTGTGTACAACCTTGGAGTCTCAAAGCAGAAACTAGGGGGGGAATGTGATGCTTTAAGTCTATGAACACCTCATTTTTCACTCCCCAGGCAACAAGAAGCTTTGAAATGTGGAGCACAGGTAGAAAACTGCATCATGTCCTTGGCCAGTCCACGGCTCTATGATACCTGCAAGATACCAGCTTTGACTCCTGAAATTTAATCTTCCTACTATTTGTTACCTATTCTGTAATTCCTCTATAAAAGGTGCTAAATCCAGAGCAGATTCAAAACCTGGAATGAATCTTCAACACACGTCCCAAAAATATGCTTCCTTAAATGGCAGGGTCCAGAAATGCCCCATCTGAAGAGCTTTTTGAAAAAGCTTTTTTTGAAAAAGCTTTTTTGAAAAGCGTGGTACAATGGCAATACTTGATGCTTGAGATGCCACGTGTCACTGCAGTCCACTTCAATGTACACCATCTCCAGTGATGTAGAGAACAGCATGTCATGATTTTAGCATGTCTAATTCTGGTAAAATAACCAAACCAAACCAAAACACCTTCACTGTAGTAGCTTCTGTTTTGGAGGGTTATGAAAACCAGCTCCTCTGGGTTAGGGACTAAGCCCAGACATTCTCATCTCCAGGATACTGTAGGTGAAGCAGTGTTATGGGCTGGGAAATGCTGTTTCCAGCACAGCTGCAAATCTGCCCAGAGATCTGGCATACGAGCAAGAAAGATGTCACTAATTTTGAAGAATCTGGAGAGGCAGAGAAATCTCTCTTTAGGAACTAGAAATCCTCTGTTTACTTGCTTTTATGACAGATCAAACTGGGGCTAGTACCCAGTCTATAGAAGGACGAAATGACTTTCCTTTAAAAATATTTACAGAAGAAAAGCTTTCACAGAGAAAGCATCTTTGCCTATTTTCTTGTTACATGAAGTAAAAAAAAAAAGCTTTCATACACAACTCCCTTTACTGGTTTTGACCTGTCACAAAGAACAATCCAGATGTACTCAATACAGTGGTTTTACATATTTTTTTTCATCAGAAAATGTTGAGAGTGACAGTTATTTAAAAACTTTAAAAAGGAGTGCACATGTACTTAGGATATGTAAATGCTCCCAAGAACCGTATGTGCCCAGCATTCATCTCAGATATCTCATTACAAATTTAATGACTAACAACAGGACTTTTAATGAGCCTTTTGAGGGAGGGGCAGCTGAAGGAGATCAATTAGAACTTGGGCAGGCCAGAAGCAGAAGTAATATCATGCCCTTGGAAGCCTGTATTTCCATGGGCTTTTTGGAACAGCTGAAAAGAGTTGCCTGAGTAAAAGAATGGTGGTTTGTTTCTACTGGCCCTTGGCATGAATCAGCAGGTACTGTTTATACTGTCCCAAAATAGATGACCATAACAACACAGAAATTTTAGGAAAATTATTAAAATAGTCTTTCTGAAGTGAAAAATATTGTCAAAGCATATCCTGTTTGTCTCACCAGACACATAGCTGATACAGATTAAAACCTTTGAGAATCTTCTGTCCAGCATGGTGGCCAGAGGTAGATACCTTATTTCCATGACTTTTTAGCCATGGAAATAAGTCCAGCCCGAGAAACATGGTGGCTACATGCAGAGAACAACCTCATATTTGGGTTTGTATTAACTAGACATACACTTAAGGCACACAATTCTGAGCATGTAAACATTTGATCAAAACTCTCCTGAAACATACTAGTTTTTTACTCCAGCATATGAATCCTACTTCCCTCTCTGTTTATAGTTCACAAAAAAACTGCAAAGTTCAAATTAATTAATTGGACCATATATAAAATAAATACTTACATTTAAAGGAATACAACACTTATTTATAACTAAAGGTTCAGTCATGTGGAATACTCCAGTTACTGAGGCCTTTCCTTCATTAACATGTACAGTGTTGTGAAACTCATGTAGATAATAGTATGTTGTTTTTCACAGAAGTTTTACATTGGAGACTTTGTTTTTATTCAGTTCAAGATATAAGGCAGAGAACCACTGGAACTTTCAAACATTTGCCCTAAGACTAAAAACATTTTCCATGAAGCAAATCTGAACATCCAACCTTGGCTTGTAAGTTTTCCTAATGTCATGGATCCTGAGGCTCCCTAATTTTCTTATTCTGAGTGGCTGCTCCATAAATCATGTAGTATGAGAAAACTACATTGAAACTATTTTCTTTAAAAAGTCAGAGAGATTTAGGTAAACAGGCTAAAGAGACGGTCAGGCACGAAGCCAGAAAACTCTTCACAAGCAGATTGTTATGTAACTCTGGCTAGCTTTGGCCAGTCCTTCAGTGCTATAAAAATACCCAATTTTGATGACTGAGCAAGGTTCTCATGTTTTTTTTTTTCCTAAATGTCTCTCAAAGTGTTCATTACCTGAAGGAGATTTTTCTAATATTGGTGAAGAAATAGGGTTCTTTGTTCTATATATGTTTTGAAGCAATCTCTCTGTGGAAGACAAATAGTGTGCCATTAATCATACATGTGACAGTTTAATATCTTTAACATCTTATGTTAGAAATGAGAAAATGTAAGGCAAGGGAATAAATCCCAGAATAAGTGTTCTGTATGCTTGCCATATGTACCTGCTCTGCCTCTGCATCTGGTGTCAATATAGTAATATGTGATATAGAGAATATGTACAGTGTACTGTCCATTGCAGGTGTCGAAATCAATTATTCCTATTTTCCATGCCTAATCCTATTGATCTTGCAAAAAAACCCCAAAAAGTCTTGCAAAATACATCACAAAAAATCTTTAGAGATGCTAGTCTTTGTTGGGCACTGAAAGTCACTTACAATATGCCATTAATGCCAAATTTGAGAACTATTTGTATGGTGTGTGTTCTTGCAGTGGAACAGTACAAAGGACACAATTGCAAAGGTTGTTCCTGATTCATGATGCAGCATTTTCAAGAATTAGCCTTTGAGGAGATACCCTATTCTAGAACACATAGTCTGCAGTGTAGGGCTGAACCACAGTGTACCTCAAACACTTCCCCAATCCACAAAAGGAAAAAAAGAAACCTCCAAGGATGCCAACTTACCCTCTAAATCCTTTAAAAGCTCAAGACTACACTCATTCTGACATTGAAGTTGCTTCCTACTCATGAAGTTTCTTACTCAAAGGCACATCAGGTCCCCATTTGCAATGTAGGACACTTTCAAACATGGGCAGAATCTATTAAATACCCACATATGCAATCATATAATGCAAATACTCCATTATCATGGATCCATCATAAAACATTCAAAGAACAGACTGGTTAATTGTTTTCCTGAAACATGCATGATATTTGTTTTTCTTAGAGCCAAAATCTTTCTTGATTTTAAAGTTAGCTGTGCTGCTGAGAGTAAAAGTCTTCTGTAATTTGCTAACTATATTCAAACCAGTCTCCATGCAAAAGATATGTTCTAAATTTTTTGTAGCTGGATTTGACTTCTGTCATTTCTACATTTAGTATCCTACTATGCACAATTTCCACAGCAATTGCTTGATTTTTTTTTTTTTTAAGTTCCCCTTAGAAGATAATAAATTCTAATTATATTTTCCACAATGGTCAGTTTGCTTCTGACTTTCTGTTTAGGCACTAACAGCTGTGAATAAAAATATTGCTTATGAATATGATCTTACGGTCATCCTGGGATCAAAAATATGCTTAATGCCCTGCATCAAGTTTTGGTTCCCATTTTTTGACATCTTGATAGGCTTTCCAAGGATGTTTCTTGGGGTTTTTAACTGCCTTATTATTTATGCAATTTTACTTCAGGTATTCCCTTTTTTATGTTTTGGTGAAACTTCTCTAGAAGTCTGCTGTCTATAATTTTGCTTATCAATTGTATCATTGAAATTTCTAGTTTTCAAAACTTTGCAAGTTTACCGAGCGTAATATGCAGGTCATACTAAAAGATCTTTCAGTAAACATGGAATTATCTGAGGAGCCTGCAGATGTTAATTTGCAGAGGGGGGAGGATAAAAAACAAGCATTCCAGAAAATGTGTACACAAATAGTAACAGGTGTCTAGCAAAGACAAACGTGCTGATTATCACTAAAAGAGACATAGCATATCTTTTGTAGTCTTGATACATTCCTTGTCTTTCTCTCTTTTTTGAGTCTGGAGAGATTTATAGTCTGCTTCTGGTAAAGATGGTCTTAAACAACAGGTTTGTCTAGGACTCAGTATGATACCAGTTGATATGTGCTGAGGATAGAGTTCCTTGATTATATAGTTGAATCAAAATGCTGGGGTTTTTTTCTTTCCTTTTCAGACAAAACAAAAAACGCTGTTAATGCTTCTATCACATTCGTCATTTCATGCAAAAGCAACAAAATGTCATATTTCTGCAGTTTTTTACGTAAGAAAAAATGACCATTTTTGGAAACAATAGATACTGTAAAAGGTAACATGCTCTTTCCAGTGTTATTACAGTGCTATACAGATGCCCTTATTCAAGATAGGTAACAGCGGTGGTATATTTGGTTCCACTACACACAAAAAGTGGTTATCTTGTAGCATCTGAATATTTGGGGTTTTTTTCTAATAGCTGTCCCAGGCAGGAGTACAAATGCCACTGATATTTTATTTCTGAATCTTAGCAGAATATTATAAAGGGCTCGTAGATTGATTCAAGACTTCAGAACTTGAACTTGCTGATATTTCTTATAAAGTGACCTAATCCTTAGTATATCATAGGAAAAACTTCCCTTCTTGAGTGGCATAAAAAGATAAGGTTTAAGTATCAGCTTTCTGATTAGATTAAAACATGTTTAAAGTTTATAAGTTCTGTAACTAGAAACTTTCTGCACAAATGAGCAGCAACGTAGGGATATATTTTTTATTTACTCAGACTAGGATTTCTCTCATTTCAGAACAAAAAAGTGCTTGTGCAATTTTAACAGAAAAAGGAGCTACAAAAAAAGGTAACGTTTCTACAACAATAAGCCTTTCTCGTCTCCTGTTCCTGTTCACACTAATTGGTTCTCTCTTAGCCAGTTCTGGCATTTTTGCAACCAAGAAAAAAAGAAGGACAACAAAATTTACTTCCTGCAGTTGTGCAGGTAACTTTTCACATGTACCTATCGGGCTAGAATTTGCTTCAAAGGCATGTAATTAAGGATCACAAAATAACTGTCAGGGTAGAAATGATGTTGTAAACATTTTTCACTTTTACCACAATTTCTGTGTTGCTAAAAAACAGAATACAGATTAACTTCAAATCAATATAGAGGAAATGCCCTGTGAAAAATATCATTTTCATCTGAGTGTCTTAGAAAAATGGGAAAAATAATTTCTCTACTTAAATATCCCCCTTCTCCTTATTGATATAGTTAATAGACTTTCATATCTGCTTAGTTTTGAATTTCAATTAATTACATTTCTTTTTCCCTGACAAAAAGCTGCTTATACCTATTGAGAATAATTGGATGTTATATTCTGTCTTGTTCCTGTGAAATACTCCTAAATACCCACAGAGCTACCCCTTTTATATTATTTCTTGTTCTCCTGTGGTATAATGTTTAATATAAATAAGTAAAATTTCTACAGTACATGGACTGAAGTCTTCACTGGTGCCTGATCGTTTTTCAAGATGAATAGCAATTTATTTTCATAGCCCATTACTTATTTGTGATACTGGTGCACAGCTATCCAGACTTCAGCATCACTGCTGGCAGCACAATAAAGGTTATAATTGAAGAACACACTTTAAATAATGTAAGTTACAGTAAAAATCCAAAAGGAAGAAAGAAAGGAAGGAAACTGGGGTATTTGTTTCCTTGGAGGGGGGAGGTTGTTTTGAGGACCTTTTTGGTGGCTTGGTTTTGTTTTGTTTTGTTGTTTTGTTTTGGGTAACTTTGATTCTTAAATTAATTTGTGGAGAAAACAAATCTAAAGCACTGGATGTTTGTTGGCCAAGTCTGAAGAATTCCTTTTATCATGGTTATTTGAAACTAGCTCAAATATCAAGCATAATCTTCCTTCTACATTATCTTAAATAATGCTGAATTAGCTAATATTCACATACTGTAGCAGACTGAAAATGGAGAGGTAATTAAAGTTCAGCTCCTGCCCCTTGAACTATTTGCCCCCACACCAGAATTTACACTTACACAGCAGGAATTATGCATCAACAATAGGTTATAGTAAAAAAAAAGCTTTTCATGCCGAGGAGAATAATATGGATAATATTGTATTATTTATTTTTGTGCCTAAAAATTCCTTAGAAAAGAAGAATTTCCAGTATTCATAGCAAGTGCCATACAGCACTGCTAAGATGAAGAGCTCTGGAAACTGTGGAAAAGCTTTTCAGTTGTCTCAAAACATAGCAAAGCTCATAAATATGAACAGATTTATGAAATATCTGTATTAATAATCTTAAAAGTTCTTGCTTCTTTTAGAGACTTAATGCATGCTAAATTGTATGAGAAGTCAATAGGAGCTGGTGCCTCTTAAAGTAATTTTAAATATCTTTCATCAGCTAAAGCTTGTTTGTATGTTATATATATTGCATAATTTATAAACTCTTGCCTTTAAAACTTGAAAATTTTTAATGAGGCAAGGTTTATCTTGAAACTGGGTTATGAATTCCCCCCTTGAAGCAATTTTGCCATGAAGTTATTGCATGTACTAACATAAAAAGAGAAACCATTTATTGATAAATTAATTCCTTAACGCATAAAGGATATTCCCCTCTATTTCTCTATTCTTTCCCTTCTACAGTTCAAGCTATTCACAATCTGCTTCCTTTAATTAATCTAAATTGTTAAAATTCTTCAAAAATAGCATAATTTAAAATTAATAGTAAGTCAAGGGACTTAACACAGCTTTTATCCTAATGAGTGCTCTGTATTATATTCTTAGTGGGCTTTTAGAAAGGGAATGGTAGAGCTATTTTCAAGTCTGAGAAACAACCTTTCCTGTGAATAAATATAATTTTTAAGGGACAGAGTTGCTCTGCAAAGCAAAATTACCTATAAAGCTTCTGCCACCACCTGGAGAAGAAAAGAGATTTTTTTTCATTTCATAGTCAACTTTATTTGGGCTTCCAAAAGCCTTGCCTCTCCCTTAGCTACTGCTGTATGCTTTTTTTTTTAATAAGATATACTAACTAGCACCTCAAGATAAAGACCATGTGTTAATTAGCTGAGCACTACATAAGATCTTGGCTGGGGGAAAGGAGAAGCTTCCTGTTACTAGCTTAGATTTTCTTTATATTATTTGCAGGTCAAATGCTTTAGTAAATTATAAAGGCTCTATTATCAATCATAAACATTCACTCTGTAATTTTCATGACACATTAAATAAAACATTCAGTAACAAAAATATTTAAATATTGTTGAAAGATGCTTAGAATCCTTTGGGGATTTATAACAAAGCAGTTTTGAGGAATGCTAATGTGCAAAGTAGTTTCACAAATGAAGCTTCATGTACCTCTAAACCCCATTCTTAGGACTGAATGAAAGAACAGATACAGAAAATTGAAGGTCTGTTCAAAACTTTCAGTCCAGCCTAATATAAGCAGTGCTGATTTTTGTTGATTATTCTACAAAGGGATCATTTTACTGAATGAGTGAGTGCAGAAGTGATGGTGGGGACAACAGAATTAGCACCTTGCTGGCAGATGCTAAGGCAGAAGCAAATAGCTGAATCTGGGCATATTCAGGAGGTCTGCAGGGGGACAGGTTTGGACCTAAAAATTTGGGATATATCATCAGCTGTAGAACTTCTGTGTGAACACCATCCAGGCCTATCGACTGGTAACTAATCTTTTATCCATTTCTCCTGGTTTTCCAGTGCTGCTGAGAAATAACAATTCTGCATGTTTACTTTTTTGTTACACAGGTGACTGTTTAGTAGCCCTTGATTAGCATGTTTTTCCATGAGTTTGGGCTAGGTGCTGTTTTAATCCATTTATATTTTTGTTGACTGTAGCATTCTTTGCCAAAGACAACTTATTCACCTCCTTTTCGTTTGCACGGAATGTCTCTGCAGTAATTCTCTTGTGCTCCCCTGGTCAGTCTGCATGACACCTGAAAAAATTAACTTTTAGCTTTAGCCGATCCTCTAATTTTCTGTTAAAATGCCTTTAATTTTCACACATTTACTTGGAATCATTTCTAGATTTTTGCTTTGGCAAAAATATTGAATTTGAATATTGTACAAGCACACTTAGGTTTTCCATTAGTGTACCTTCATTCAGGGTTTAAGCAAGAAATGTTTTGCCACTTCTGAATTCTCCTATTAGCCGCTCCAAACAAACAAGTTTAGGATGCCTCAAGTGTTAAGTCACTGGATCACATTCTTTCCTTACACTGTTTGCTGGTTTTGGCTGGGGTAGAGTTAATTTTCTTCCCAGTGGCTGGTATGGGGCTGTGTTTAGGATTTGTGCTGAACGCAGAGATGTTTTTGTTATTGCTGAGCAGAGCTCAGAGCCAAGGCCTTTTCTGCTTTTCATACCAGCCCTGCTGGTGAGGAGTGGGAGGGGACACAGCCCGGACAGGTGACCCCAGCTGACCAAAGGGATATTCCAGACCATGTGACAGCACGCTCAGTGTATAAAGTGAGGGGAAGGAGGAAGCAGGGGACATTTGGAGTGATGGTGTTGGTCTTCCCACGTCACCATTGGGCATGATGGGGCCCCGCTCTCCTGGAGATGGCTGAACACCTGCCTGCCCAGGGGAAGAATGCTTTGCTTTCCTTAATTAACTGTTTTTATCTCAACCCATGGGTTTTCTTGCTTTTACCCTTCTGATTTTCTCCCTGATCCTTCTTATGGGGGAGTGAGTTAGTGGCTGCCTGGGCTGAAGCCACAAAAAACACTTGCCTTTAAAATACACATACCTTGGATTTCACTGAATGCACATCTAATTTCAGTCTAGTTACTTCCTCCTCCATCATATAATCAAGTTAATTTTGTGATTTGAGTATATCAAGTGCCAGAGGGGTTATCATGCCAAAACAAAAACAGCAAAAGTTTTCTCAGCACCCAGCCTACTAAAAAAAAAAAAAAAAAAAAAAAAAAAAAAAAAAAAAAAAAAATTTTTAANAAAAAAAAACAAACAACAACCAAAACAAAAAAACAAATAAAAACCCCTCAGTTTTTCGTGGTATAAAGGCGGTAAAGCCCATTTTGCAGGCTAATTTGTGTTCCCTATCCCTGTCCTTGCTTTCCAGCAATCCCTGTGGCAGGCAGTGAGGCCGTGCACCAGCAGGTGTCTCCCCTACACGCGCACTGCATTTCCAGGTTCCTGGATGCACACACACCCGCGTGTCCATAGGGACTGGGGTGTGCGGAGAGCAAAAGGGGCACAGACACCGTGTGCTTCATTTCTGCAAGGCTAGAAATACAGGGAAATAGAATGTAATTCCATACAATTCAAGCTTTCCTGAGTCCTTTCAAAACACTCAATGTTATAGCAGAAATTTTGCAATAGTTATGCCCTAGAAAAAGCATCAACCAGCGTGGCTAAGATAGCTTTTAGAAGTAAATATTTCATAGTATTTCTCAATGTAGTTCTAACTACTGAACTAGTTAGTGATGTGACTGACCACAATGGGGCTTTCACATTTCCATAAAACTTATTTTTTAATATAATTAATCTGTTCTATCAAACACGTTTGACAGCAGCAATACTCATTGGAATGGCAAGCTAGTTACAAAAAGCAACGGGATTTTAATTAAAAGCAATTTACTAATAAGACCTCTGTTTTATCTTGTTTCCAAATTATTGTTAAAACATAAACCCCAACTCATTCACAAATGTTATACAATAAATAATTTAAAGATTGGCTTTATAGCTTTTGTAGATCAACTTCTGGCTAAAATTTTACCCATCACTACCCTCAGAGATCTGTCTTGAACTTTGTGTATGAAATAAACCTGGATTTCTGAACACCCAGGAGAGCAAATGGTTGTGCTTCCTGAGATCCTGGAAGCAGGAGGCAGGATTTGGCTGGCTACAAAGGCCATGGGAAGAAGTGGCCATGCAGGGAGTGTTGTTAGCAAAACCTGAAGGAACAACATCTGCATACAGCCCCCAAGAGCGGGGGGACCCACGTAACTTGAGCAGGCTCGGAAACTGTAAACTGAGAAAGGATGTGATTAGCGTGGGAGGAAATATGGGACAAAAATATGGGAAGGAAGTGCTGAAGAGTGAGAGGAGCTTTATGAGCTCCCAGGAGGGCTGGTGAGAAAGAAGTCTGAGATGGGAAAATGTGTGTGGGAAGGTGCTGGAATGAGGGGGAGGAAAAGGGCAGAACAGAGGACAGGTAGGACAGGAAATGCTGGGGTGTTTAAGACCCAGTCCAACAGAACAAGGAAAGGACTGGGATTTGGGGCACAAATGGCATGAGACCAAGAGATGGATTTGTATCTTCACTACCTCAGTGCCTTCTTTTTTTTAATATTAGAATTTAAGTAATTATTTTAGCTTTATATAAAGCCTCTGTATAAAAGGCTTCAGAATCTGCAATGGAGTAGCTGGACATAAATTCATATAGGCTAAGTTGTGAGACAGTGTACTCGAATAATTTAATCTGAAGTGTGAATTATGATACACAACCTCCTTGGTAAGCCTCAGAGCCACAATTGCCATCAGCATGGTCTTCTTATAACAGCTTATAACAAAAAACATAATCCTTGAAGCACCTGATACTTTGTCTCAGACTGGCAGTAATGGAGAACTCTCAGTATTTTGTGGCTTCTTTTAAAAGTGAACAGAGTGCATTCTAATCATACCCAAAGCACAACAGCTGAAAGTGACAGTAAATATTGCAAGTTTGTTGAATAGTGCAGCTTCAAAAGAAGAAAATCTCTGTGAAACTCAAACTGGAGAACTATTTTGGTTCAAAAGATACTTCCATGCAAACCCAAGAATATTTCTATTTTGACAGCTAAAGTATTTTTTTCCCTCAGAGTGATACTTTCAATTTTCAGCTGCACTATTTTTAAAAAATAAAACTTTTTCTAAGACAGTTATTTAAAAACTTCAGGTTAAAGAAATTATTTTGGGTCAGAAAGCTTCCCACTACCCTTCAAAAATGCTTATGATTTTTCATTCTGGCTACTGAACGAAAAATACCAGTATTTGCAAATATATAGAAAGAGAAGACAGTTGGTAGCAAACTCATTAGCTCTGGGAATAATTTAATGCAGCTCTCCATCTTTCACCCCTGCCCACCAGCCTTCTCATCCTTATATAAACACCAAAACAAAGAAAAAACAAATAAGCTTTTACAAATTCTGAAATTCTTTAAGATCCTCACGTCTGCTCCAAAAATAATTTGTATATTTGGTTGCAGAGATAGTAAGTGACCTCTAACTAACCATCTGTGAGGACACAGGAGGAACAGGACAGCAAAGAATTCAGCAAGGCCCTTCACAGCATCCAGGAGGGGAGGGAGATGGACCAGAGACAAGATCTATTTTCTGCCTGTGAGAGACTCACACAGGAGAAAAGCTAAGCACAGGACAGGTCCAGAGACCCTCTAAGAGGCAGGGCAGGATATCATAGGCTGAGCTTAAATGGGACCCTTGGGCTCATGAGCAGAGCATCCCATGTGAGGCCAGTCAGGGACAGTAAATCCCATTAGCACCCTCAGGACTCTGGCATTATTCTGCAACAGATGAATTGTGATTTATCTTGTGCTTTTTTAAGAAGCTCAGAGCACATGACTATTATGTGTGTTAACTTCAATAAGAGTGAAAGAGGTTAAGATCTATTACTTAAAATTTGTGACATGCTAAAGGTATGCACAAGTTTTATGTCTAAAGTCAAATCTAGTGATTTTTTAAATTTAATTGGATTTGGGACTGAACCTTCTGCTAGGCTGTGAAGCGCAAGATATTAAATGCATTGGAGCCTTTGGAATAAACAGATTATTCGAAAATTCCACAAAGGTGTATTAAAATAATGCAATGTTCAGCCATTTTAAAAGTTAGTCTGACCACTCTATGCATGCAAACAAAGGGATAGCACAAAGCAAACAAAAAGTGCCTAAGCACCCAATATCCTTTAGATGGATAGATGGTTTTGAAATACTTAACCAGCAACCTCTCTGAATCTCTCAAGAGCTAAATATCACTAAAAATTGGCCAGAAGTGCAGAGGTTACTTTGAAATGAAGACTTAATTTCTTTAGATATTTCTATCCCTTTCTGTCTTTACTTAAATGCAGGATGATTTTTAATAGGTATTGCCAATAAGGAAATACTTCACTGTTCTAAACATTAAGAACCTTCCTGGAAACTTGCCAAAGAACCCTCACAAGTGTTGTTTTTTTCTTTTACTTCACACTAGTACAGTTGCAAGTCTCAGATTAAGCTCATAAACTATAATCATATATTACTTCTCTGTAGTTGCCAGTGTTCAAGGCCAAAAGAAGCAGGGAAGATACTTCTTTGTTTTTTCTGTTTTATTTATAGGAGGGTTTTTTTGATCCTGTCTTTTCTATTTGCTTTTTTTTCCAGCCCAAATCTCTTGACTGGGTTGAATACATGATCCAAATAACAGCTTATTTATCATGCTGTTTGGTGATGGATGCTTGGTGATTGCCTGCCATTCTTTTCCGACTGTAAAACTGAATTAGATTCTACACCGTGCAAATGTACACAATGCACATTGTAATGACAGCTGGTGGAGAGCTGCTGTAGCCAATTCTGGGTCTTTTTCCAGTCACAACTTCTGTTTCTTGTCTTCTGTGTGCAGTTCTCTGCCACCCCTCCTCCCACCCAGCACCTTAAAGTAAATGTAAAAAGTACCAGGCAAGGGCACCAGCTGGTCCTATTTTCTGTCCACAGATATTCACAGTCTCTGATGGGAGTCATGGTGCCCTAAAAGCCACACTTACACAGGAGAAGGAAAAGAACTTGGTGTACTTTTTTCATCACGAAATGTTAAACAGTTTAGAAAATAGGCTCATGCAGTTCCTGTTCCAAAGGTGGTCCTTCCTAAAATAATAAAATGTCAGATTCTTCAAAACATTAATGCATACATGTGCAAGCACAGTATAAGCATGTAGCAGCATGACTTTGGTAACTTTTCCACATAACCGTATTTTCTTGGAAGGAATGAGCTGCTGTCTATTTGTAACTAAACAAGTTTAAACTTAGGAGTACTGTTATTATTGGTTTTAAACACCAAAGATGTTCTTAATAGTTATGGACGTTTGTTGTATAGTGAGGAACTACAAGACTAGCAGTCCCATGAAATTTGTGCACGGAACATAAAGGAATATAAAAACTTCAATTCGTCCTCTTTTAGTTTTGTTTCTTTAGATTTGTCTCTGCTTTCTTTGTGGATTGCTGTTTGGTGAGTTTTTTAAGGTTCAAGGTTCCTTTTAAGGTTCCTTTGTCTCTACGCAAGGGACACAGGGTTTTAGTTTTAGACCTTGGATTGTTTTCTCATTTCTATCAAGAGGAAGTGACCTGAGACGATCCATGTAGGTCCCGTTTTTGGATTTCCCAGGGTAATACCACCCCATGTAAGCCTACTGTTGGGCAATAGATGATAGTACATACATTGAGGTGGTATTTTATATATATATATATATATATATATACATACATATACATATATAAAAATAATGGGCCAAAGTCATTTTCCAAGCTGCTGCAAGGTGACTGACCATGATTGATTTACTGTTCCATGGTGTTAAACAGATTCTCTCTTTTCAGCTGCCAGTTTCTTACAGTTATTGAGGCAGCAGCTGAACTGCTCTTCCCCATTCTTGGTGAATTATCACTTTATTTAAACTGCAAAAATGGTATGTGTTTCTGAAATTCTGTGGTATGTGTCTACTTCCCTGCAAGTCTGAGGATAGGTCTTACTTTCTCCCCACATTCATCATGAGTGTAAAGAAGTGCTTCAAGAGTACTTTTTAATGCCTAAAGTTTTTAAACCTAAATGTTTTTAAACTTTCATTTGTGTTTCCCTCTGTAGCAGCTTATTTTCTGCCTATGCACTTTCTCATAGACTAGAGAATATAGAAATTTTACCTGTATCCCCATTCTGACTAACCTCTCTTGGTGGCCTTTTTAATTTTCAGATATGTATATTTACAATTTGTAGTTGGGATTAACTATATTTTCTAATGTACAAAATATAATTTTTTCAATTACTTTGAACATTAAAAAAGTGTCATCTTAAAATAAATCCTCCAAAATAGGCAATAATGTTCTTTTTGTAGAGATCATTTAGCCTTCCTTAATACAAGAATAAGGAAAGGAAAAGAAGAATGAATTTGAATCTGTAACTCTCATACTCTTGGTTTTCTGAGGCCATCTCTTGCTGTACAGCCTTGGATCTTCCATGCAGTACCATGCTTCTCAGTGGTTTTTTTTTTTTTCCTTTTGTCATCTCTTTTTATCCCTGAGATACAAGAGCTTCTGACACAGTCACCTTTACCAGCTTTGTGATCATCCCCCTACCCACGGGGAAATTTGCAGTGCTGCACTCCGACTGCTTTGGTTCCATGTTATAGAAAATCGTGTGTGAAATGAATTTGTTAAACTTGAGAATCCAGCCTACATATCCTATTTTCTACAGTTCCCAATACCTCAGTTTTCTGATAAAATAACCTTCCATTTCATTAGCTGCGTTTGTAACTTTTATAAGGAAAATAGACATGTAGACTATTGGATTAACCATCATATCTCATTAAAACATCTCAGGAAAGAAAATATTTAGTAAAAACTGGTCCAAGATGCAGAGGCAGGTTTAGATTTAAATGTAACAATCACGCTGATTTTCTTGTGTTATCACATCAGTCCTCTTTTACAGTGTCATACTGAACATGGTACCAATTGGGGTATCAATGTTTTTAATTTCTTGCCCTCTATCACCCACTGATTGTTTCCCTGGTGGTCACTTTCCATCACAGTCATTGTTTGGTAATTTCACCCAGTACCAAGTTTCCTAATATTATATATCTTAGTTTCTGTGTAAGCTTCATAATGCCCTGACTTCCTTATTTTATGTGAAATAGATAGTGACTACACCAAGAACAAATCACGCACTGAAAAATTTACTGGTCTTATTTGTTGGGAACATTTCTCTCCCTGATCTCTTTATGATCTTTTCAAATATTTGCAAAGGTAAAGCATGAAATCCAATGAAAGGGTTGGAGAGGATATGAAAAGAGAAAATTTGTCAGTTTAAAGCCTCACATCCAACAATATGCTGTAAGCTGTCTGCACCATGTTTAAATTGAAAGCAAGGGAGAAAAACATTCAGAATATACAGACAATAAAGAATAAAACAAGCTATAAACAGGAGACAGCTGGAGACAGCAATTCTGAAACTATAATCTTCCTTTAGTATATCTAAAACAGAGCAATCATTTCGCTTCCTTGACATTAGCAAAACATAACTCTGATTCACTGAAAACTCAGACTTTGTTCTGATCCTCTGTATGTAGTTTAAGTCCTTAGTGACACTGTAACTACTGAGTGCATTAAAAATCAAATAGACAGTTATTCTGCATGCATTGTCACAGGGTACTGAAGATAAACATCTCTGACCTACAAAAACTGAAAAGAACTAGGAATGTTATCTGCATTATAACAGGAATAATTAGTTAGAAAGTAGAACATCCTTGTCAAACATAGGAAAAAAATCCTCCCAACTTGGCATTACCTCATGTATTCCTGCTATTCTGATAATCTTTGTATGAATCTGAACTTCTCTGAGTTGAGCAGCGTCATCCTGGTGTATTCTATCATAAGTATATTTAAATGGGTCTATGTGAACCCAAAAATCCAGTGAGAAAAGAGTTGGAAAGAAGATATTGAGACTACCCATTTTAGGGAGGATTGTGCCAGAATCTCCAGACTGCAAAAAACACTCTTGATGGTTCAACATCATTGCAAAAGACATGGTAATGCAGGCCTAAATCTAAGGCAGCAGAGGCAGCAGCAGGGGGCATATTTGCTGAATATGAAGAGCAGATTCCATTCCCATAGATATGAAAATAGAAAGGAAACATGAAGGAGAAAGCTGTGGGGTATGCAGGTGGCAGAAGGCAATTTACTCACTAAAATGAGAGACTGATCTTTCAATATGTGTGAGAAATAATCTTATCAGGACATGATTTTGCTAAAGTGTAAAGCATTAAGCTTTCAATCTTCAGCTAAAAGCATCATTACAATTTTATTCTACCAGAAAACCTTATTTAATAAAATCTCAGATGAGTGCACTTTTATTTTTTCTTATTGTATGCATTCTAAAGAACGGACATTTATGCCTCTGTCTTGCCTTGCTATAATTCTCCTATAAGCAGAAAAACAAAAGGCACTTAAACCAAACAGTTCTATGCTCAATTGCTAAAAAATAGATACTCTTGCTGTAATTTTACAGCTACAAAAATGACAGGATACCACCCAGTGCTTACAGGAACCTGGGGGAATCTATAAGCTTGGGGCTATATACAGCATTTCTCCAGCTCCATCTCTCACTGAAGAGCAGCCCATAGCTCCAATTATGAGGCCACTCGAGGATCCTGCAAGTGTGATTGCTCCGGAAGCTACACTTCACAGCCCTTGATTGCTAGGGAGAGAAGCTCCAAGAGCAAAAAAAAAAGTTTACTGATTTACTTTGAGGGCTCACCTTATTTCCCTAAACATTAGAGCCAAGCACCACCTCAGGCTTCTGCATGGGACTGACAGAAGCAACACAGGGAAGAGCTGTAGCCAGGTCAGTCCCTTCTCCCAGGTAACCCAGGACTCCCAGGACTAAAGAACAGAGCCTTAAGCTGCATCAGCAAAGGCTCAGGCTGGACAGCATGAGGAATTTCTTCGTGGGAAGAGTTGCTAAGCATTGGAAAGGACTGCACAGGGAGATGGAGGAGTCACCATCCCTGAACGTGTTCAAGAAATGAACCATGGCACTCGGCCACGGTCTAGTTGACACAGTGGTGATCAGTCAAAGGTGGACTCAATGAGCTCAGGGGTTTTTTCCAACTTAAATGATTCTGCAATTCTGTAATTTAAATATATTTGAAGCCTTTCTCCAATGGTTTTTACCATTGGAGCAAATACAAGGTACATATAGTTCTGTGATGTCTTTGATTTTACTTATAATACATCCATTTTTTGCAAAATACTTCAAACATTGATTATTATTTGGAATACAGCCTCCTGGTCATAATATCCTTAATTACCTTCAACATTTGAAGAAATTCCATTAATTTATGGTGTACATATGTGCATATATATATATATGTAGTCAAAATAATAATAACAATGTAAATTCAAAATAAGAGAAAGCCTACTTGGTTTAGGATTAGATTTATTTTATATGTCTGAAAAACAGCATGAGATAAAGCCTGTTTTCAAACCAATAGAAATTTTAAAAATTGGGCAATATCCCAGATATGTAGATTTTTTTTCTACTTATGTATTATTGATGAAGCTGTTTAGAATTGGGCCTGAAGTCCAATAAGCATAAGCAAATGATAAATTAAGTAATTTTTTTTTTTAATCTAGATATATAAGCAGTTACAGACTTTGCTTCTTGGACTAGCAGTTCTTTAGTTTTGCATGTTTTGTCTTTCGAGGCATTTTGGGTACTTGAGGTTATGTCTGAGGCAGGGTTTTAGAACTGACACATTGTAATCTGGGTCCTTTCACATCTCTGTGATGCAATCAGGATTATCAAGAAATTTACTTTTCCTCTCCTTAGTTGCAGATGAGCAGGTAAAAATTCATTAATACTATTATGTTAGGTACTTTTATTTAGTTACTATGTGTCACAGCTATTGTGTTTTGAAGAGATTTTGGAATTAAGAATTTGGAATTAAGTGATGAGGAAATAAAATCAATTAAGACTAAGGCAACAAAAAAAACCCAAAAAAGTAAAAAACACCCAGCACACAAACACTTTCTTAGCTCTTTAAAAGCAGAAACAATATAAGTTGTCTCTAAATAATTCACATGAGGTGTCAGGCCAGCTTCTCAGACAGCAACATTTCCATTTTCATTTACAAGTTTCCCCAAATGTTTCATTAAAATTCAAAGGCTGTGCTAGAAGATAAACTAAAGTACTTTCAGATACAGGGGTTTGGTGGCTGGGTGTTTTTTTTTTTTTTTTTTTTAGTTTTAAACAGGTTACCTTCTTCCTTTATCTTTTTCAGCAGCTGGCACTTATAAGTGACACAATTTTTTAAAACTGCAGAATTTCAAATTTCAGCAAATAAAGGCTGGCGAGATGTGACAGTGGCACATTCTGTACTCCCATGGCCTTTCCTCCACTGTTGTGCCTCCTCTCCTGCTCAGGCTGTGGCCCTTCATTGCAGAGCCTGATTTTCCTGGTGATGAGGAGATAATGGACCCTCTGAGAAATATGACACTACGAAATAATGGCCCGCCCTACAGAAGTAGTCCATTTTAATTTCATGGTTGTTGCATTATCCCACATGTTTTCTCGCAAGACATTACAGCAGGATCACGGTAGTTCCACCACTGGTATGTACATAAAGCAAAATCGGGTTTAAAAGTGTTATTCTTTGAAGTACTTTCTTTCCCTAGGTTGTATAAAGCATAAATTTATAATGATTGGATCTCCCATTTTGCTCCTTTTCTCAGCATTTTTATTCTACAGATGTATGTATGCTCAAAGCTAAATCTAAAGGCTTTTGTTTCAGCATAAAGAAGGGACCTGAGACTGAATACACAGTATACAGGGGCTAATATTCAATGGCAAATAATTTTGAACCAGCAACATTGGTAAGAGAGGGATATTCATGAAAGAAGGAAAAAAAATATAGATAATTTTTAGTAAGATTTTTCTTAAGATGCATTAAATGTATTTTATTTCTTTCTTTTTTTTCAGGAATCCTGTCCCAAATGCTTGATAAGGCCTTTTGTTTAAGTAATGTAGCTAAAATTTTGATTATCCTTAATAAAAAAATCTGAAACATTTAAAATCATCCTTGTATATTTTAATTAAGTGCAAAAAATTATATCCCTCCTTAAAAACACCCATATTCCTACTAGTGATCTAGGCCTAGGAAACTGTCATGATGTTTTTTTTAAAGAGAATTTTTGACATTTGCAGTATCTTGGTGGGTGTTTTGTATTTCAACACAGCTCTCTAACGAAAAGCTCTTTTGACAGTGAATGTGACTCCCCCATGCATAAAAAGTCTTTTTCTGCATGGGGTAAAAAAATTTTGAATGGGCTCATGCATTAGTTCATTTTAGTTATTGACCAGTATTATGAGTTATTGACCAGTATCATGGGTTATTAAAGCCTCAGGGGGAAAAAATAAAAAAAACAGTCAACAATAAAGCACCACCAGAGCACCACCAGAAATATTTAAAGTAACTCCTCAGAATTATAAGTTACCCAAAGCCCAATCTGCACATGCATGTGTTTGACACAGTGCCATGTCAGTAGTCAGGAGCAGATGCTTATCAACAATAGAACGATGTTCCCTCAGGATGTGATCCCCATTTCAAAGGATTTAAAGACTGGACTTCTTAAATTTGAGTTGTAGACACATATTTCCCAATGGTTCTTAATAGACTTTCGTGATTTTTCCCTGAACACTTTAATCTAGGGGGTTTGATTTTCAGAGCTATGAGCACCTACATGACTGCATTGTGTATTTGCTGTTCTAATCTGCAACACTAATGGCAATATTTTTAGCAATACTACTTATGAGGAAAACATGCATACACAGGTATGTGGCATGATCTCGAAGAGACATTCTAAGAGCAAAAGAAAAGGATATACCAATAATTTCCCACTGACTGTCACAAATCACTGGCATGAAGGCAAAAATTTCATTATTTGGGTATGCAAATAAATGGTGTAAGGACATAACTCCTGTTGTAGATTCCTTATGCAACCCACTGGTTCAGCCTGGGTGACCTTTCCTAGTTAATGGCACAGTGGAGAGACAAAAAAATGGCATGGAACCTTCTGATTGTAAGCAACAAATTGCTGCTATTTGAGTGATAAAGTCTTTCGGCCAGTTTTAAGATGAGAAGTTAATTGGGTTTGTTGTGTGACTTTTTCATTTATTATAATAAAAACCTCTACATTTTTTTCAAGCATTGATTCCTTTTATCACACCATATCTGTCTCCCTCTTATTTTCAACACTCTCCACTCTAGGGCATTTACAGATCATAAAAGATGTGAATGATTTTTTTTTTTTCTTAAATTTCTCCTACTGCTTTGTGATTTAATATCTTCCAGAGGTTTAGCTGGTACAGGATGTATTCTCATCCTNAGATCATAAAAGATGTGAATGATTTTTTTTTTTTTCTTAAATTTCTCCTACTGCTTTGTGATTTAATATCTTCCAGAGGTTTAGCTGGTACAGGATGTATTCTCATCCTCTTTTTATTTGAATTTTCCAGGTCTGTTCAGTGTCAAAATTCTCAAAAGATGAAAGCAACAAGACTTTTAAAGTAGGCTTCAGTCATGACCGCAAATCCCTCAGTCAGCGAAGGAGAAAAGGGGGATAAACTTGAAGCTAAGTCAGAAACCTGCCTTGAATGGTTGGTTTTCTCCTGGTTAATCTTTTGATGTAACAGTTGCATCAGAAGCAAAGGCCAAATCATGTTCCTGCTTGCTGATAGTGGCTGGTCATCTGCTGGTGCCACCTTCCTACACACATCCCATCCTCCCACTGTAGGGGTGTAAGAGGAGAAGCACAGCAAAGTTTTGTCTTCTCATTCAAGCCAAGGAAAAAGAAATTATTCAAAGTGCAAAATACACACTTGCACCTGTCTTATAATATGCATTTGAACAGATATGCTTCTCCAGAACTAGCCTTTCATAACACTCTTGAACTTTACATTTGCTAAGGTTTTTTTTAGGAACTTTACAGTACTCTGCAACGTGGAATCCCTACAACTTCTGCTGGAATGGGAGGAGCTTTGGTGTGTCGAGGGTCATTTACTTAAGTGACACTGAGACTGTTTTGTCCTCTTGTCAGGTACACAGCAATAGATTTCTTGTTAACATCCAGGAAAAACAGTGGACTGGCTAAACGTAAGTAAATAATGTCTAGTGAAAAATAACCCGTGGTCCGCTAGATCTCCACTTCCAAAGTACTTTCTGTGGTAGCTTAGTATGCTGATGTAAAAAAGCAGACAAACTACCAGAAAGGAAAAAAGAAAATCAGAGTTGCTCACTGAGAAAATAAACTTACATGTAAAGGGGTACAATGGGTACAATAGCCATTAAAAATAGAAAGATAAATAAAAGCAGAAGTCTGTAGCCAGGACATTGCTGGTATAATCTATAATCATTCAATCCATGCTATATTTACCTACTGCAGGATCTATCCAAATTTAGTCTCATCCCCCCTCCACACACATATACTTTTCTCCCTTTCTGTGTAGACTAGACAGAGATTTACAACAAACCAGACGATAATTCCTGGATCCATTTTTCTACATCCCATTCAGATGTAATAGGATTTCAAATTAACCATTTACATGCATACCGCCAAACATTTATAAGCAAAAATTATAAGCTTGTCCTAGATCTTCCTTTGTTAATATCTTCTGAAATGTCCTAATTTCATTTGTTTTGATTAAACCTAAATAGTTCTATATAATCTGTACATTTTACCTATTCAGAGCATACCTGTACTCAGAGCTCCAGTTTTACAAGACAACATCTTGAATTTGCATGTCAGTTCTTCAACTCACTGAAATGGGTATAAAAAATTATGACACCAATAAGATATAAAGGCACACAAGAGGAGTTGGAATGTTATGTCTCTTTATGTAGACAGTAGCATAAATGTTTATCAGCAACATAATTTATAGTTTAATTTTTTTTGTCATAATAGTTCAGTAAAAGTATAAAACCGACTCCAAAGTTATTGAGATTAAGTGAAATAAAGAGGTCTAGATGACAGAAAACTTATGTGGTCTGATATGTCACTAGAAGGGCAATGCCTCAATATTCTTTGTTTTGTACCACTCTTGAAAATTACAGGAGCTGGCTTCTTTAGAATATCTTTGCTTTATTCATTTGCTAAATCAGTCCAGGGGGGTGAAGAGCCCTGTATATAATGTTCTCATCATCCTGCAGAACTCAAACCCATACCTCCAAGGAATATCTATAGTTGCTGTAAGGAGGTGCATATTTCTCCTGTTGTGGTTGTCTCACTTTGCATAAGAGAAATAGTTAACTGGAGCATGAATGTCTAGGAAACTGAGAACAGGACATACATTCTCCTCAGTGCAGGTTTTGTGTTTCTTCCAGTGATTAATGTAAAAAACATTCAGTCAGGAGAGTCTGGTATTAAAAAATCCTTACTCTCACCCCCTTTCTTGTGTCTGGAGTGCTTTAACCAGAGAGTCAGGATCAAGCTGTGTTTGCTTGCCAGTCCAAAGTGTTAACTGTATGTTTCCAAAAGAAAAGTTTTGACTACTCATCATTTTGCTTAGTATAAAATTAATCAGTGAGAATTTTCTTCCATGTAGGGACTATGAGTTTTAAATTTCTCCCCCAAAAACTGGATGTTTGATTTTAGTCAATGTGTGGTCTTCAGATGGAGACAGGCACAATATCTTAATCCTGAGATGCATTTTTGAGAACTGAGGTTTGGAATTAACCATGCAAGCAGCACCTACATATACTACAAAGGAACATTCTCATACCAGAGACATACAGGTGGGATTTGGTGTAGTCCCATCTTTCTCTAAAATTACTGGTGGGACTGGTGTTTTCATGCTTTTTCTTTTTAACTGTGAGGGGTTTTG
This sequence comes from Leptocoma aspasia, assembly GCA_013399835.1. Lineage (NCBI taxonomy): Eukaryota > Metazoa > Chordata > Aves > Passeriformes > Nectariniidae > Leptocoma > Leptocoma aspasia. The sequence continues at coordinate 620,421 of VXAX01003861.1, forward strand.
ACTGTGATATTGAACTGAAGAGGAAGCCAATGACATGAGCTTTATGTTCTGTTTTGAAAATAGTGAAATGTGTAACCACACTTGTCATATATTTAGAAGGGAATTCTCTAGTCTGGAGGAAGTTGCTCAAAATATTATCTCCTAGTGTCTTGTGCTTTACCCATTAAGCTGGCAGCTTCATTGTTTCTGAAGAAAACTGACACAAAAGAAAGTTTTAACAAAATCAAAAGCAGTTGTTTAGGGCTGGGGCCATGGCCAGTCCTCCCATACAGAATATTATAAGCATATGTTCATCCTTGTTCACACTGTCTCCTCTTTCAGTCCTGCTCCCTAAGCCACAAGGAACATCAAATAAAACTTTGAATGGATGAGGACTATAAACAAAATAATTTCTAAACTTTGTTTATTGATGATGCACAAAGACTTGTAAATGTAATAGTAAATTATTTTTATGACTAACATTTGCCATAGAGTTTGTTCTTTCACTCATGAATGAACTCTGATTTTATCTGAGTTGCTTTCAGATCAGTAACAAAAGCTGAATACTTACCATGCATAATTATCAAGGTATGGATTATTCCCTGACAATCACAAGGGACAATAAGAGTCCCTTGTTCTACCAAATGCCAAAAGTATTATTCAATAAGAATGTGATGCATAAGCCACTTCCTGTCTGAAATTGTAGAATTTTGGAATAAAATCCACCTATACGAGAAAATATTCCTGAGTACTTTGCAGCTGACAGAGCATGTGTGAGTTATGAATAACACAGCTCCAAGCTTCAAGGCAATCAAATCTGGGTCCAACACTCTGACCAGCTCTACAGTGTAAACATTATTATGGTAAGAAGGCTTTAGAATCAGTGTCAGCCCAGGTAATAAAATCTCAGTGATTCTGTGACTTGAGCCGCTGCCTTAGCCAAAACCAAAAGCAGTTTATTGCTCACCACACTTCTTAGGCATCAGCAAGATCCATTCTCGTTAACCAACAGGCAGCACTAAGTTAAAGTGGAAGCCTTCCTGAAAGACCTGTTCGCCTAATCACACGTAAAGACAAGGCTTGCACCTGCTCAGGGACACCAAGACCCCTTACCAGCCAAGATATCCAGGAACTGGCTCACTCTTACACAGTATCTGCCCACTCCTTCACTGTATCCTGACATTATTAGCTTTCCAGCCATGGAAATTCTGTAAGCTGGAAGTGCACTGGGTCTTAGACAGATATTTCAATGGAAAAGGGGAGCAAAGACCTGGTAAAGACTGCAGTATTCAACTGCAAGGCAGATGCTTGCCTGTGTCTTTTTTCCTGTCATTGTCAGGGCTGAGTACTTTATACATTCAGGAAAGAAGAAATGGAAAACCTCAATTTTCCAAGTAGAGACTAAAAAAACCAGCACATTCAGCACAGCTATGTGGAGAGAGCAATTAAACCCCACTCTTGCAAATAATCTTAAATGTCTAATTTCTGCAGGAATACAGCATGAACAACTGCCAATACATGTCACAGGCTTTGTTTCCTTTAGAGGTCTGTGGTTAGACATTTGTGAAAGGAACAAATTGAACAGTGTATTCTTTTCATCAGGAATATATTCATACACGCACAAAAAAAAAATTACCCAAGAAGCAGCACATATCAAACGTCCAAAAGAACTCAGTACAGAAGTAAACTATTGCATCAAAAGGGACCTTCCAAACAACCATACCAAAACATTGTTCCAAATATGAGTGAACTAACTGTAGAATCTGTACATCTAATTCTTGATTAAGCAAGATTCTTGATCACTTTCCTGGTTTTAAGATTACTGAAAGCAAAGGAGCAAATTTGATTCCATAAATTTAAATTGATACTCTATAATTTCTTGAATAGAATCTTGTGAGCAAACCTCAGAAAATATAGACAAATTTTTCTGATACCATGGAAATTTTTAAAGCCACCTCTTTATTGACAGCCACTTTAAAATTAAAAGATCAAGGAGAATGAGGAATTATGAGCTATTAATGAGCAAATTCATTAATATGGTTAGATCAATCTAAGTAATGTTTTAAGTTTTTAATTTTGTAAAACCTATTTAGAAAAACACAATTTGCTTATATCCAGTCTGAGTTGTGCTTTTTTATATGAGGAGGGAATATAAACCTGGTGGAGTAAACAAGAATATCAAGTTCAGCTAATATGTAGCATATGCTGCATTGTTTCTTTTAAACATTTTATTTGGTGTTTCATTAAGGAAGGACCCCACAGAAAACTAACCAAAGATTGAAATATGAAGCTTCTTTCTCTCCAATACATTTTTGGTTTGTTTTTAAAGCAATTATACAAAGTGCTCTAATTGTTACTTACTTTAGGAAGGGTTTACTACCACAAGATGCAGACTAGACCAAAGATATTTTGAGAGACTTTAGAAAAATACACAGTGATGCCAGACTGTTACACCTTTGGAGCATTTGGGTTTACGTGAACTTTACCTCTTGCAGGCAGCGGGAAAAATAGAAGTCTGCAACTTTGGCAGTTTACTTTAGATGATGCATTCCATTTCATATAAATTTGTTACAGCAGTGAAGCAAAACAATGGTGCTTCTATTTTCAAGCCATGTTATTTTTTAACATGCACCAGAGCTGCCATGCAGGCAGCCTGCCTGCCTGCTCTGAGAGAAAGTTTCATATTCCAAAAGGCTTCCCTCCCCCTACTCCCTAATGGTGAAAATAAATCAATTTCATCTGCTGGTAGTTTCATTTCTTCTTCCCCCTCCTCCTTTTTTTTTTTTTTCCCATTTCCCTCTCCTTCCTTTGTGGGCTCCTTTCCACAATGCCATATGGCAGCTGAAGGAAGGGTTGAGCAATGATCTGCATTTTCAGCTCTAACAAAAGATGCAATAGTGTCAAAGAGGCTCATGAATGCATGAGACATACAAGTATAGAGAAGTGCCTCCAGTCCTGTCAGGAAGGACTAAAGGGAAGCCTAATAAACCTGACATTGCTGTAGTGCAGAGAAAGGCAGCAGTGCTTCTCTCAGTAGTTCATCTCGCTCCCATCCATCTCCCCCCAACCCCCTCTCCCCTCCCACCCCTTTGGTTCCATGCCAAAATCCCATTAGCTCTATTAATGACGTGTGGTTCAAAGTAAAAGCATGTGGCAGAACAAGAAAGGCACAAAATCAACCATCCTATCTATTCGTTTTTGATACATGTATCACGAGATAGAAGTATTTCAGTAGGGGCCATGTCAGCTTGGCTATGTGAACAGCAAAGTGAAAAAATGCAGCATGAGGCTGTAATCAGTTTCTCAGCTGTCCTAATTCATCTCCCTGAAGTCTTAACATATGAATAGTTGAAACTTAATTTTAAAACGCTGACAAAGTTTTCAGCATTTGTATTCAGAGCGCAGCTTGGGCTTTGTCTGCCCCTCGCCCTCCCCAAGACTTTAAGCTGGCTAAATGCACTCCAGAGTGGCTTTGTGTGGCAGGATGAATGCACACTGTACTACTGCAACCACTTAGGGCTGCCTTAGTTAAACAAAAAAAAAAAAAAAGGCATGACTGAATTCTGCTGTAAGGGTCAGGGCGATACGGCATTTCAATACGGGTTTCCTCCTGGAGTATGTTCAAGGGCTGCCTAGGATAAGGTTTGCTGTATTTCTGAATTATTTAGACCGAACATGTTTGTAACTTGATTCACCTTCTCTAAAAGCAGGCATTTCTACAAAAAAAAAAAAAAAATGGAATCTATTTTCAAACTGAAGTAAATCCTAGCTTTGGCAAGCAAGGCAGTGTCTGTTATATTTATAAGGCAAAACTACATTTTATTACTACAAAGTTGTAGAAAAGTACAACAGTATTGATTGACTAAATAATAAATATCCTGTTTTTCTCCTTGTGCCTCAGAAGTCAGCAAGATTTGCCAAAGTCCCATTTTAAATAATAATAATATATTAAAAAAGGGAATGTATTTTTAAAAGCACCTGAATCATTTCCAGAGACATAAATTCAGTCTTTCAATATCTGCACATGCTTTTCTGATTATCCCCAAATAACTCAGAAAATAACTATTGACCTGTAGCCGTCTAGAGGGCAAAAGAGTAAAGTTGAGAGTTTCTACTGGCTCTAGCTGCACTTAGAGCCTGGCTGGGTTTGCTGGTCATGGCAGCCACCCTTTAAACCCCAAACTGTCAGGCAGAGCAGAACTGCAACAAAATAAGTCAGCCATTCAACATTTCCCTTTCTCTTTAAGAACATCTGTTTACATAGCTCATGTCCACTCAGCAGGGTGTGGATATTTTATCAGCAGAACAGCAGTTGGGGCTGCTTACAGACCCAGAAATCAGTCATCTGTTTTTTTGACTTTTTTTTTCCACTTTAACATTTGTATTGCATTTTAAATATGGGTCTTGTGCAATTTCTTTTTTTTTTTTTAATCATGTTATGGCAAATTCTAAGCACCCTTTTAAACACAAGATAAAGCAAACGTCCCCACCCAAAACCCAGAATCTTGGATGTGAAGATATTTAATATTTTGATTGGAAGCACCATTAATGCCTGCACTTTTAAAGATGAAGGTAGCTTTGGGCTCTAGAATCATCAGTGCTCTTGTACGTATCAGCCATACATTACTGAATTCCTCTTGAATGCCACCAAAATTTAAGTATCTCTTTGAAAATTAGCCCCCATTTCCTTGTCTATCTATATCTATATCTACCTATCTAGACTTCTTTGATGTAAAGATTGATCATCAGCTGTATCAGAAAGTCAGGTCTTCCACATTTGGGGATATAACTCAGTCAATGCCACGGCTGGTGTGCACAGACTGTGGCAGCACATCCATTTTGGCTCAAGGTTTGAGGCAACACTCTTGGCTTTACATGTTTGCATCTCTGTGGGCACATCAGCCAGAGTGACTCACTGCCTCACTAACTAGAAATTTCTATCCTCATCCTAGTGAGCTCACCTGTGGTTTGGGATTTAGCCCATACCTTCCTTCATAGTGTGCTATGTTCCATATGAAGCTAAACTAGGTGTTCTGAGAAGTGTCAATGTCCATTTTTCAAGAGCACAAGGGATAACTGTTACTTCCCTTTCCTTTTACCAAAACAACATAATTGTAGCGTGGTTTTTTTCTGTTTAAGTATTATATGCAGAAAAATGCAATCTTTGGGGGGTTTTTCAGGTTTTTTTTTTAACAAGCACTAGTTAAAACTGAAAATATTTAGCTGGAGAAGTAGACAATCTCTTGACCTACCAAAGGCATGCTAGATTACCTATCACCACCACAGCAACATCTCTTTTGGGTTAGAGGTATTGTTTTAACACCTCAAATACCAGGGCTACTTGTGTAAACCCAAAAACATTAACGATAAGAGAAAACAGGTTCAACATTTCCCTGATAATCTGGATAATGACAAACTGAATGCTTCATCCAAGTGACATTTAAACACCCTCTTTTTTCTTTTTTAGCTTTTCTCAATGCCTCAGTTCTTCAGATTTGGCCCAGGTGGGTAAAATGCTTTCTGCCAATCTGTAGCAGGGAAGTATGAAATCTTCTACCTCCTATCTGGTTGCATGGATTAGCTAAAATACACTGAGGCCTGAGCACAAAGTGACTTGAAAGAGAGGTTCATTCCCTGGTCTAACAGCCACATGATGGGAACTATCAGCAAAAGCATAAAATGGGGAAAATCATAAGGAGGTAAGTTTTGTATTAGAAGAACTTTCTTTCAATATATTTTCCCTGCTCTTAGTCATAATTTTATCTACCATGCTTGAAATTTTAAGTATGACACCACAGGTCTAGTTTTTTTTCCCTAGCTGTTAACATATTCATTTCTACTAAGATTCTATTACTCCCAGCTATTTCTCTCAGGAGTTGTAACAATTCCTCTGAAAACAGACCAGCAGCTTTGGTATAATCTTACTCCGTGTAACTGGAACAAGGTCTGTTGCTAGTAAATCCTGCAACTAGATGTGACAAGAATAAAAATCTTATTTTCATTTCCTCCCTGCCACCCAGACAGGTAGTAGTAGAAAGACATTTTGATGATTCCAGACGCAGCGTTAATTGCCAGACATCAGTGAGAGAATGCAGCTAATGTTACAAACATTATTCCCTACAGCTTTGACATTAAGCAGAGACAGCACAGGAGGGGTCATTTCTCATGTGTGAGGTTGACAAATAAAGGAAGTTAATGTGGAATAAACATGTAGATTCCAACAGATTAATTAAAAAGGCATTTTCATTATCTTTGATGTTTATGAAACAGACCTTGTGTTTAGATAAATTAAAACCAGGGTATATACTATAAATTATACAGATAGACTTGAAATCTTATGCATACAGAATTGAAAGAAAAATTTACATGGGCTCTGCAATTTTGTCTCAAAACCCCTAATGCTGCTTTCTTTTTTTTTATATTTAAGCGGATTCAGTCTTGCTCAATACACATGTGGTTATGCATAAAATTAAAACTAAATGCCTCATTCTGTTAGTGGAATGTTTTAAAATATTTTTTAAGTTACTTGAATTTGACATGGCCTTTTATGTTTTTTAATTTTTGGACTGAAAACAAGCCTTTGTTGTGAGCATCTGACATCCAAATGTTTAATATTTCAGCTTGCTTTTTAAAATGTGACTGTTCATACAGGCTATGTGAAATGTTGTTTTCTTTTGATTACAGGAGTAAGAATTAGAGTAAGAAAAGTAATTTGGGGTCTCAACCTGTGTTGTCAGGCAGGAGCTCTAGAGCAGTAATACATCTTAAGGAACAGGAAGAATTGAATTTTAATTCTGAGCTATAGGGAACTCCCTGTCCAGCAAAAATTCATAGGTACAAATTCTGAACCTGTATTATGTGCAGAATTTAATTTTCTCTGATCACAAACAACTGCCTATGGATGCACTGTCCTGACTATAATGGGTATTTTCAGATCCTTGCCCAGATCAAATTTTTTTCTTCTGCTCATGGTTCTGAGGAAGAGCTGTTGTAAACAATATTGCATTTCATGTAACAATGTAGTGGGAACATTTTAGCTGATAAGCCTAAAATTCACTGAGCAGGTAAGCCTAGGATTCACTGAGCAGAATTGCCTGTAAAACCTTCCCTGAACATTCAAATGTTCAGATAGTGGACATGATGATGAAAAGAAGCAGAAGCAAGTCAATAACAAATTAATTATGAAATGGTTACAGTCAAAGCTGAAATCAGAGACTGTTTCTCTGAGTCATTATTGCAAATTAACATAATTTCTGGACATCTCAATTCAAAAAAATACCATCCATGCACACACCACCACCACTGACACACATCCTAAAGTGCCACTGAAACCCTGAGAATTTCTCTTATATATAGCTCATATTTTCTCAAGACAGATTTACAAAGTGATCTCTGCCATACTGACCCAATTATTCACAAATAGTATGTATTTAGCTAGAAAGAAAGCACAGGACTTTTCTGCAATGTCATAGCTCTACCTCTTTTTTTCACTAAATATCTCAGAAATACAAAACTAAAAAGTTCCAGAGGCTGAAGCAGAGAAAAAGTATTAGAAGTAGCATATTTTAATTTTATCCCGATGAATAAACAAGCAGCTCCAAGGAGCCTGGTAAGTCTTGAACATTGCTAGACTTGCAGCACATGATAGTAAATATATTGATATAAAGGTATGCACACCAAAAAAAGCACATCATTGGCAAATTTTCATAGCTACATTGAAGAGTAGGTAATTAGGAGAGTTTTATAAAGATAAAAGATATTTAGCTACTCTTCCAAAGCTATGTCTTGGGAAAAGAAAAAAATTTTGGGGAAAAGCAGAAAATGTTTGGACTTGCATATTTAGTAGAATTGATAAAGAAAAACGGTGTGCTGTGCTTTTTCCCCAATTTTCCTGAGCTATGAGGCTCTCTGCTGCAGCAGTGCTGACACAGGTATCACTAATCACCCAGAAATATACACATGACATTTTCAAACGCGGTGCACTCATCATCTCTTTAGAAGCCAAGATGATACTAGCACAGCAACAGGATTTAATTTCTTTCTCTTCTCATAGATGTGAATATTACATGGAGAGGCTTGTTCTTTCCTGATATTTGGGCAGTAGATAATGGAATTGGGTGGCAATTTTGTTGTAACAGAATTGAAAACAGGTATTATGCAAAGTATGATAAAATCTAAAGGATATATCAGGTAAGTCTTTCTGATCTTACCAGACAGTCCTGTGAAGGGATAATTAATGTTACCTCTTTATTAGCAATTATTAAGGTTTCATTTATTACATTTAATGAGCTCTGGAGACCCTCACCCTACAACCTCCTGTGGAAGATCAGACAGGCACAGAAGCTGAGCTGGGCAGCACTGCAGACCTCCTGGCCCTGCTACGGTGGAAGCCGTGGGAGAGAGAAACTCAAGGCAAGAACAGAAGTGAAGACATCGCTTCTGGTCACTCTGGCCCTCTGACCAGAGGAGGTGTAACAAGGACATTGCTGCCACAAAAGAATGGAACAGGGGCTTGATAACCAAAAAGGTTGTGTTGCTGAGGGAACAGTGGCAAAGGGGCCCGAGTGGAAAATTTGGTACGATCATTACAGAACTATAAATACTGGTTATTAGTGTAAGAAACTGGCTTTGCTTGCACAGCATGGTCCATGTCACCCAGTCACCACAACCTTCAGGAAACAAATCCTCCCAAAAGTACGTGGTAACTCAAAGCTAACACAGAGATAAGTGCAAAGCAGAATTCCAAATACCAATGTATTTGGCTTTGGCGATTCGGATAAAGTACCACATTCCAGTTTCGTTATTCCCAAATGAGATTGTCATGAGAATGACTTTGGAGGAAACCAGGAAACACCATTCAGGAGATGAAAATTCAGATCTGGAGCTATGTTTTATCTCTAGAGCTTACTGGCCTTCTTGTTCTGAAATAAAATGACTTTTGGCAGAAGACCAAACTGTGGTGAGAGATGATGCTCTGAGGAATTTAAACTCATGATAAGAGCAGCAGTCTGATTCTTCCAGCATTGTCTTTTCACTTGGAAGAGCAACAGATGATCTCTTTTTTCACAGTTTCCCTCTGCAAATTTGGGGACTATCTTTAGCTAAGCTCACAGGAGGTCAAAGTTGCTTATGTTTTTTATAGGGGGGTTAAGAAACTGTGACAATAGACTTTGCTATGCAATGAGGTATCTATCTATCTATCTATCTGTTTAAAAGGAGGATATTAATATACATAGGAGCAACTTATCTCCTTAAATATAGGTGTTTTGTGCTGGTTGAGATGTTGTAGCTTCTCTTAGGCCTCAGCACAGAGGAAAACATGATAGAGAGCCAAGAGACTCAATGTATCTGGAACAACATCTGGCATCCAAGTGGAATACCCTGGGAATCTAAAATGGTGCTAGAAACCTGTATCTACAAACTTAAATATTTATGACAGCAGTGTCAGAAGGTATTGCTCTTTATATATTGTTTTGCACTAATTTTTTTTTTTGGTGGTCCTGTCAAAAAAGCCTCCTGCATGATACAATTAATTTAAAACTTCCAAATGACTATGGATTTTTAAGCAATACTACAGCACTAGCAGAAACTATTTCTCTGAATAACCCAGTGTTGCATACAAGTAGAGAAATTATAAAAGAAAGGCCTTATAAAATCAGGCCCTGCTCTGCTAAATTACCAGCTGGCCTGTTACTTCTTCTAAGTGCAGCTAGCTAACTTCCCATGTGAAAAATCATAAGAATGAAGGCAGTTAACACAACAAACTATTCTGGTAACAGAACCGTTTGCACCTGCAATAAACAATAGATCTGTCCCATGAGAATCAGTGAAGAAAACATGTAAACTAACCAAATAGAGAGAGATTTGACAGACGTACAGCCCAGCCATTTACTGACCAATAAACTGTCAGTCTATTGTTAGCCAATTAAGTCTAACGCAGTGCCTTCTAATATTTCCTATAAATATGAGCTTGGTGAATAAAAGATTGGCTTTTCTTCATGAAGAATCTGTCCTATCATTTGCTTATTAATGCAACAACTCAGGCAATTCAGTCAATCTCTGAATGTCCATTTAGTACCTGGAAAAATGGAGGGAAAGGTACAAGTAAATATAGTAAGGTGTTGCATCTTAAATAAGCTATCCTCAAAGCACATTAACTACTTTGCTAATCCTTCGTATTTCAGGCTATTAATTTTTTTCAGTGAAGTAGGGAGAGGTCTTTTGCATCAGCAATAGTGTGGCCAGCAGGAGCAGGGCAGGGATTGTCCCCCTGTACCCAGCTCTGGTGAGGCCACACCTCGAGTGCTGTGTCCAGGTCTGGCCCCTCAGCACAAGAAAGGTGCTGAGGTGCTGCAGCGTGTCCAGCTTTCTTGATTTGAATGAAAACCTTAAGTGCTTTTATTTCAGATTTGAGTCTGCCAAAAAAAAAAATCAAAATTTTTCATGCTTCATTTAAGATCAATGGAAACATGCCACTATGAGTTAATTTTGAATCACATGCATGTTTTTTTGTCAATTGTTAGTTGAATATCACCACAGACATTGCAAGAACTTAGGCTGTTACACATGGATACACAATATAAATTGAGGTGTTTCTATTGAGAACTTAATCTAACTTCTGTTGTTTTAAAATCTGGATTTTTAAAATATTTAACTTCATTTAAAAGCCTAATTCTTAGTAGACTAAAGTAAAAACCAATATTTAAGCTATTGCTTGGGATATTCTTTTTTAAAAAAAGCCCACAAAACAAAACAAACTTTTGCTTTTTGAAGTCATTGGGTAAGGTAAATTCTATAATTTGCCCAGTGAAATATTGGTAGCCACACCTAATAAAACTGATGGTGGATCAGAAACCATTTCCCTAAACCTTGTGCAGCATAATGTGGTCTTAATTTGTCATTAAATTTACCCTTGACTTTCCATGGATGCAAGATTAGGCTTTCTGAAAGATGTTTATTTGCTTTCAACAGAGTAAGCATCTTCTACTAGGAACTTACAAATTATTACTTTGAAGTACTAAATCCCACAAGAATTCCTTATGATAAGAAAGAAAGAATTCAGTTTTTAACCTATGACTTCTTTTGATAGTTTTATGTGATATATATCTGTGTGCAGCTCCATACAATCCATAACTTTAAAAATCAACATTAACTGCCCTCCATTGAAAATTTTCCTGTAATTACAAATATTTTGTAATTATGGGTAATAATTAAAAATTGTTGCAAGTCTTTAAAATTCAAATAACTTTCTTTTCCAATAACATCCTTGTAGCCTAATTTGAATTTTTCCCAAGGAATTGCCAACGTAGGATTGAATTATAGCAGTAACAACTGAATTTAAACTGCTTATCTGGGTAATCATGGTTAGATGTTCTTGTGTTTATGTCTGGATAATATGCTGTTTCATCATTTTTTTCTTGCAGTCAGCTTTATTTAATATGCATTTAAGCAAGAGCTAGTAAAACTGAAAGAGGGCACTTTATGTATGGCAACTTCATGCTTATGCTAAAGACACAGGAAAAATGCTTTTGTGTCTCAGTCAAATAAAAATATAGATTATCTGAACACATTTTGGATCACACTGTGGTCAATAAACCCTGCTTTGAAGTCAGCGACAAGTGGCCCAATAACCATTGTGTAAAAATTAACTTTTCCACCACAATAAAGTCCACATGTTCAAAATAATTTTTTGTTCCATTCTAAAAGAAAATAGCTGCTGAAACAATGTGTTTACCTTGGGAGGGAAAAAAAAAGTTTGTACCTAAACAAATGTTTCCATTTCCTCAGCTCTTATTCATTATTTTAATTCCTCTAGAAATATTTCTGTTATGTGACACTTCCATATGGGGTTTTCTTTCATCCCAAAAAGAATATAGAGCCTCACCAATATAATTCTTTAGATTGCACTTTATGTCTTGTTCCTAAGGCCAGTTCACCTGAAATTATATCATTTTACCTCCTTTTTATAAGTTTTGAATTTCTTTCAATGTTTACACAGAAATAGAGGGTCAATAGAGCAACAGTTCCAATATTAGTTCCAGGGCTCTGATAAATCTCATTTATATGGATATTGCTATAAGTCAGACATTTTCTATACGAACCTTTGCTGATAACATTATTACGATGGAAAGGAGAGAATTTGCATTGCAATCCAAAGAGATGACCCAAGAAAAGATACCTGAAACACAGACTTTGTGAGAAGCATACCTCTCAGTCTGTGGTGTGTGGATGTGTCACATGCTCCCGATAGCCATTGCATTCACGCAGCAATTGCTGCAGCCTCCACGGGCAGCACTCAGGAATCATTTCCTTCCAGGAGCACACGAGCTCAGGTGAAAGAGGAGCCCACTGCCAGTTCTGAGCAGCTGCACGCTGTGTGAGGTTATTTCTGCAGCTCAGGAGACTGCATAGCAGGCTGGATTTTCTTTTTAACCCTGCCCTGCTCCTGCTGCCATGGAAACTCCAGGTGTCTTTGACAGACAAGAGGTGAAGTTTTCACTTAGCATTTTCTGCTATTTCTTTTAACAAGCCTTGCCCACTGCCAAGCTTGCTGTAAGGACTCTCAAATCACTTAAAAATATGGGTTTAAATAATTGAAAAACTTTAGTTAAAACATGAGTTAGGACTCATAACCAACACAACTCACAGATAAATCATAGAATGTTTTAGGTCAGAAGGGACTTTAAAGATCACCTGGTTCCAAACCCCTGCCATGGGCAGGTGTTATGGTCCAGTTTTTTAAATTATTAGAAATGCCTCTGCCTGAATTAAGATGCAAATAAGACCATACGCCAAAGTCATTACTGTGGGTTTTATCTGATAGTAAATATGAGAGGGAGAGAGAGAGAGAAAAAAAAGAGAAAAAGGAAGAGAAAGAAATATAAAAGAGGTGGGGGGACAGAAAGAGAGTGACAGAGACAGATTGAAGAAAACATGACCACTCCATGGAGCCCAGTGATGCTCCATGGATTGTGGAATCCTCTGAACCATTGCCCCTCAGGGAACTGCCCAGAGGATTGCCTTGGAGAGACTTACCAGAGTTTCTCCCCATCTGGGCAGACAGAAANCCCAAAACACGTAGAATCCTATGGATTAATATCTTTATACAGTTTCTGCTATAATGGGCAAAACTCCTTCATAACAATGTTTAAGGCATGAACCATTTCAGTCTCTGACAGCCGGGACACCTTTCACTAGACCACTTAACCCATAGCCCCAGTCCAGCCTGGCCTTGAATACCTCCATAATATATAGTTATTTTGAGGTAAGTGGTCAATATTTGTTTTCCACTGAGCACTAGAGAAAGTTGAAAGGAGTTTGAAATTATCTGCACCTGGTTTTGGAAGATTGGAAATAAAGAAAAAAATTTGTCCCAATTCTATTATGGGAATAATTGCTCATTTTTACTGCTGGCTAAGTGTTTGTTATTATTATTAGTAGAAGTAGTACTAGTATTGTGGCATATTTAGAGACACTATATTTATGTATTTCCTTTAGAGAAACAAAATTGTTGCTGATGAAATAATTTTCTTCCTTCTTGCAACCAGTTCTCAGTTGGCTTTGGATTATAATGTGGTCTATTATTCAGTTTTCCATTGACCTTTCTGGGCTTCCAGCTCATAGTTCGCACCAAATCTGTCTTTCACACTGCACAACATATTTCTATTATCTCTAAAATGAAGAGACGCTAAATTCAAGCTTCATCATTCAAATGACATTTTGTGAACTTCAACACCAGAACTACATCATGAAGCCATGGTAGCATATTGTCCACCTATTTCAGTCTTTCGTCTGCAAATCCCTAGGGCTCAAGCGAATTTTGATAATCTTACAGGCAAAGTCCCCAGTCAGTAAATGGTGGCAAACCAGTTTAGTCCAGTAAAAGTCTTGTCCAGCCACCACATGACTCCCACCTTCCCTGCTCTGTTTTTCTCACTTCATGGAGGAACATGAACCCACCCAGAGTCCCAGGCTGCAGAAGACACTGAGTAAGTACAGATTAACACTCCTCCCCACCCCACTTTTAATTCCCTCAAGGCTTTTTGTAGCCAGAGAATCACTGGGGCCTTCCTGAACGAGTACATTTTCATTGCAATACAATGCAAAAGGAATGTGAATTGGCTGCTTCCTTTGATATCACTGTAACATGTAAAAAAAAATTTCTCATTTCAAAACAGTTTTTCTCTCTCACTCTCCCCAATCTGCATCCTTCAATTCCCACTCCTCCTTACCGGTCAGCAGGAATTCATAATCTTGCAGTATGAATTAGCAGGTTTTGGTTGCTTGGTAACTATAACCTCTGGGTGATTTATTAGAAGCAAAGTGTTGAGAGAAAATAGGTGAATATTCTAATTTTCAACATATTTGGGACCATTTCTTTGCAGGTTTATGTTGTGTGCTCATAGCATGTGCACCTCTTCCCATTTGTGCAAACGCTGGTGCTCCCTAATCCCACTGTGACAGCTGTGCACCGTTCTACACCACTTGCATGAGTAAGCTCCTATCTGTGCTCACACAGGTACATCTTTCTGCAACTCTCTAGAAGCCCCTGAAAATATATCCCATGAAGTAGATGGATGTGTAAGAGGAAGTAGAATGTGGGTCTTTCAAATGTTAATTTTTTATTCAAAATTTCTGAGACAAGAAAAAGATGGTCAAAATTCTGTATTCCTACCTGTGTTAAGTGATAACTCTTGTTAGTAAAAACCTTATCAAGTAATAGATTTTCAGATTGTAGGCCCTTTGAGGTAAAATAACAGCAACTGTGTGCTGTGTGTTGCCAATGCATTTTGCTTTCTCATCTACATAACTTACAATAGCAACCAGTGATTGCAGCAGGACTGTATGAACACAGCTACAACGAGGAGATTAAACAGAAGCGGGCAGCTAAACACAACACTAGGATTCCTGTCAAATTATTAAATAACTAATTCATTAAACCAGAGAGCCAAATTAGAAAACTGGCCATTTGTGCTTGTAGACACACTGTAGTTAGAGTAATTGGGACCAGCTGTTGTACTGTTTTGCTCCTGGAAGTGATCCAACACTATTTGAAAGCAACGTCAAAACATGGAGGCAGGCTGCAGAGTGATGATAGTGCTTCTGCTTCCACACTTCAAGCCCTTTTTTCCTCAAGCAGTTTATCTGACAGCCACGATGACTCAAGCTCCGTCCAGCTCATCTAGCAATCATAACCTAGCTGGAGCAACTGCACCCAGAATTAGTTGGTGAAAAGTGCATAACTGAAATGACTCCCAGTACTTCATTATGGAGAGAGCTTTACCATCCCAAAAGGTACACATGCTTTTATATGTTATTGCATCAGGATTAAGAAAAACCTTTGCCTAGATTAAAAAGGAAAAAAATAAAAAGTATGGTTTTTAATTACATTTAGTCCAAATTTCTAGTCCCAATTTCTTTTTCCAGAGGGAGGAACAAACTATTGCAAAATCTTACTTTTAAACTTGGAAATTCCAGTGTTATTACACAACACAATATAAGAGCTTACATAAATGAAAGCTACAAAGGTTACTGCAATAGCATCTGAAAAAGACTACACATTAAGTAATATTTTATTCCATGACACATATTTGGGTCAAAACAAAAAAAAATATTTTAGGAAAATATTTCAAATCCAGATTTATGTATGTGTTTGTGAATAAAATTCTCATTGCCAAACAAGCAAATCTAAGTAGTAATGGTGAAAGTGTTATGTTGTTTACATGTTCAACATAAACTTACAATATACCCTTTTCTATCCTTTATAAAAATATTCTTATTTGAGATTAAAAAAATCCAATTTGATAGAATTAGAGAGCTGTGTCATTTTAACCCAGATGCATGTAAGGAACTTCAAGTATCTTTATGCTACAATTTTTTGTTAATATGTTGCAGAGAGTGGACAGTAAGCCCCTGGCTCTACTTTTTCATCTGCCTTGAGCAAGAGATTATGATACTTATGTTGTTGACATCTTTCTCCTTTTTAGAGGACTGGAATGGAATGGAAGCTTCCAGAAGACAGGCATATCTTGGAAAGGAATGGAGGAGTAAATAAATACAAATACACTGAGCCCTAAAAAAATTCAAATTAAAAAAAATATATAAAAAAAAGTTGTTTGTGCATTTATATTATTTTTCCCCCTTGATGGAAAGAGGTGTTTTTTTTTTTTTTATTTTTTAACTTCATGTGAAACTTTTTAAGCTGCATCCCTGTCTGTTCTGTTGACTGCTTTTCACCTCTGGCATTAGTTTGCAGCAGATAATCAGAGGAGATGGACATACCAGCTCTAGGCCATTACACATGATGATATGTTCTGAAAAGACTGATATTCTATCCCTCAAACCAGAATCTGGGCACACTGACACAGAGCTGTACAACACCCAAGCTGTTTATTGCTATTTAAAATCTGTAATTGCTACTTCAGGCTTTACACAGCTTTGAGAAATCAGGCTCATATCTTCTTGGCATAGCACTGTGTCCCCTGGATGTGCCAGCTCAGGTTAGTCCTACCTTGGGGATTGCTACTGACAAGGTGGTGTACAACTGCATACATTCACGTATTTATGGAAAACTTATTGCCACAGAAAGCAGAAATCTGCTGTATAAATATTTTACAGCTTATCTAGGGAGGCGTAAAATAATCTTGACTACAAATTAAGACTCTGTTACTCCTTTTGTCTTGTAAAGTAAATTTCTGAGGACAGCTAAAACAGATTTTTCCTTCATTAGGGATTTCAAATCCTCCATAACTTAAGGCACTCTTCTCTGAGTAGATCAAAACTCATACAATCAAAAAAAAAGAGGCAGCATTATTATCTCTGTGGCTGTTGGCCACAGTCTTTTGCCAGTGTTGTGCTCAGTCATATGTGATGGTCACCTGAATTAAAAGCCTTAGGAATAAACACACTTTAAAAAATGAATGTAAATAATTAAAATTATATTTTCAACCATATAACTAAACCCCCAGTCACTGCCCAATCTGTTTTTCCTCACCAAAAGTAATCTCAGGATTATTATCTTAAATACATACCAAGGATCAACACTAAATACATTACTACCGGTGTGTAACTCGCTGATTCAGAGCAAACATCTCACATTACAATCAAACTTCCAACTTTCTTGGTTCTTTCATCTTAGAATTTAAGCAGGAAAATAACACAACTGAATATGTGACACTCAAACATTTCCTTTGTTGTAAATATAAATAAAACTCAAAAGCAATCAAACTTTTTTATATGTCTCAGGCCATATAAATCACCAGACAATATAAGACAATATTTATCCCTTCATAACAAGCTGAATTACATGTGACAAGTCACAGAACTGTTGTTCCAATATCACCTGTCCAATTTCAAAGAGAAGCATCACAATGCTCGAAGAGCAAGTCAAGAAATAAATTTCAAGTCAGTGATCACCAAAGAAACCCTGACACTTTCTCTCCAGAAAGAATAAAATTACCAATCCATTATTAAGCTCCAAATGCACTGTTTTCTGGAATGACTTGGCCACATCATGCTTTTCCAAAAACCAGCTCTGTGCTCCTCACCCTCTCTTGACCATCTTTCAGAGGACAATCATCCCTCACTTGCAGCCTGTTGTGAAACACCTCACTTCTGAGGAACATGGCTGTGAAAGATTCTCATAAAAATTCTTGGAAACTTGAGCAATAACAAAAAAGTGTTTAAATCCCTTTATGGAGTAATGTACTACAGTAATTTTATGCCAAATTTCCAGTTGTTTCCAAATCACTAGACAGTGTTTTAGTGAGATCTTTTTCATGTGGGGAAAAACACTTTTGAGGAACTTCTGAGGAGCCTGCAGCCCTGACCCTGATGGCTGAGCCTCACTTAGTGCTGTAATTCAAAATTACCTCTGCAGCAGTAACTGCAGTCTGCTTCTTGAAAGTCTTCAATGTGCTGCATTTTCAAAAGCTGGCTTTTAAAAATAAAACTATAGAGGGTTTTGGAGGGGGGTTTTGGCAGGTTTTTTTTTTCAGTTTCAGTAAACAGCCACTACTACAGAGTTTAGATTAATTATGAACAGATGGATTATGTACATTGAGTATGAAGATGGCTTTGTCCTGTTGGATTCATTTGTCTTCTGGAAAGCAGAAGAATGTAAGGAGGTCCTGTATTCATTTCTTCTGCACCACTGAAGAAAGTGGAAGGCATGGGACTTACCTTGAAAAAGCTCAAACTTACATACCCGGGTTACAAAACAGGAGGATCTCTTAAACTAATATCCTGATCTCTCGAGTAAGAACATCTACTTTGAATTTTTATCTACTCTTTAAAGTAGAGAAAATCCTGACACAGTGTCTGTCTTTACATCCAGATTTTGATTAATAAGGGTCTTAAACTGTTGTTGATTTTAGACCTAAACACTAGCTATATTTTAAAAATTGAAGACAACCAATTCTGATAAACAGAAGACATTTGTTTCACTCTGGAAATGAGATGACCAATTTAGGTGTATGTTGCAGAACAGTGAAGCCAGTGGTACGTTCCTACCTCAGTCGGAAAAAAAAATAGCAGAGTCAAAACAACTGTTTTGCCTGTTTCTGGAAGAAGATTTCTGAAAAATGTCTCTTTACAAGAATCTCTGTGTGTTTTTCAAGATTTAGAAGCTGCCAATTCAGGGAGATTCCCATATGCAAACCTTAAAACACTGTGTAAGTTTGTAATTTGCTCCATTTTCCCCCCACACATGTTTTTAATAAATTCACAAGTCAATTCTATTACCCGGGCCCTTGTTCCTTAGCCTAATGTCTACTCAAGTATATGGTGAGATGTCCAGCAAAGCAATCAGCTATTTTCCTAGGGCTTGTGAAATATTTTTCTTTCCATAAGTATAGATTGGAGCTCCTGTAACTTTGGGAATTGCATTGGCCTACAGCCCCTGAGTTGCTCTAGGTGCTGGCAGCTGACTCCTGTGCCTCCTGATCTCTCCCTGATGTTTTCCCTTGCATCCCATTTACTTCCCTTTTAAAGCAGCACCCAAAAGGGGTCTGGGGAAGCCTTTCCTTTGAACCACCGGGATGGGCCTTGCCCCGAGCCTGTGGGGCCAGCCACCCTCCTGGCACAGCCTCAGGAAGAGGCAGATCAAGGTGCTCATCCATCTGCCAAGAGCTGGGAGGCTCCCCCCACCCACCTTTGCTCCTCTATTCTTTGCCTGCATGGATGAGAGCCTTTTGTCATATAACTTAATTATTTTGTGAAGAAGGGAAGAGTTTGTGAGAGAAATCCAATTACCAGGATATGATTAGGTTTTTCAGATAGATTCATTAGTGGACTGAACAACCATAAAGTTATTCCACATGGAAATCAAACAATGTATCAGAACAGATTCTGCTCAAGCTGAATCTAAACATACCAAAATAAAGTGAATTTCTATGACACTGCCTACCCTCTGAGCCATGAAAGTAATCTCATTGCAAAGTATTTGTAATCATTTCTGGACACTGTTAAATTTTGTAGAAAGCAAATCAGTTACAGTTGTAGAAAAAAATTTGAAATGTCAACAATGGAATCTTTTTGTTGATTGCAAAAGACATTTTCCATCTGGTCCCAAGCATGAAAATATCCTGAAGTGACCTGCATATGCCAGAGCTCAGCTGAACAAAATGATAATGTAATTCTGCAAAAGTCTCCAAACAGGGGAAAGCCTTTTCATTTAGGACTAGTTCCTTCTTCCACTGAAGACAAAGCAGAACTTTGATTAACTCACCAGGACAGGTCTCAAAAACATCCAATAAAATTGCTTATGGTATGCAGCCAAACACACAGAGAAACTCTAGGGAGAAATTATACTTGGGACAAACATTTGGCAGAGATAAAGAAATCTAGAATAGCATTCCATCCCGTTGATATCTGGAGTTTGCAGTCAGATTTCAGATAAGATGATATAGTGCACTGAAATTGTATGAACTACAGTTCATTAATCAAAAAGGATTATTTCCCATTTGCAGGGACAAGGAAGTAAGAGTTACAAAGTGGTTGCAATTTTAATGATACTCATTTTCCCCCTCTTTATAGCTTAAATTATGTGAAATCACAATACTTTGCCTCCTACAACACGCACACAGTAAAACCCCCTTAAAGTAAATCTTACAAAAATGCTCATAAGCACACCTATGGGTATCCAAATGGATCTTGTAATGGACACCAAAAATGGATATAAAAATCTTTCTGCCAGCTGCTGCACAAGTGGACTGAGATAGGGTTAAATTAACTTTAGTGATATAACTGATAATATTTTTAGATATTAAAATGAGAAAACTAACTATCAGAAATAGTAAGGCCATAAATCTCACTGTAATAGGGATTTAGTGAGCTACAGTAATTTCTTTATTTTTTTAATTTTAGGTCGTATTTTGAGTAAGACTTTACATCTTTCAGCTCTAGCTGAAAATCTTACTGATTTCTCTGTCCATGTCCAATTTTTCCACTTTTTTCATTTTCCAAGTATTTCGTAGATCTGCACAGAGAACACAGCAGATGGTTTAGAACACAGTGCTTCTGAATGGGAAGAGACAGTAGATTTCTTCCCATCATCAGCAATGAGTGATTATTTTCAAAGTATAATAAAACACAGACGCACTTTTGATATACGTTTGAATGAGGCATTTCTTCAGAACTACTTCCTGCTGAATTTGAAGTGCTAGGTTCCATATTTCTAAATTTAGTTCTTTTCTGAAGTTGTATTAGAAACTGTGTGCTCAGAAGCTGCAGCACCTGTAGTTTCATAGACTAACTCCACACTGCTGAAGGCTGTATCGCACCAAAACTACATTAATTGTTTATATATACTTAACTAAAGAAACAACAGCCAATCAAACCTTCTGACCACTCAGATAAGAAATGAAGATGAAAAATGTAAAATGAAGTGACTATCAAAATATTTATCTCAGCTATTACAATATTACTGTAATGAATTGCTAATTGCCGGGTAATAAACCATCACTCCAGGCATAGTCTTTGGAGGGATGTGGGATATGTGCACAGTGTCCTCGGAGAAAAAGAGACACAGCAGCCACCAGCTTAATTAACCAGGCACATACCCCTGAGACTCCCATCATGTTTAGAAAGGACCAGCAGGAGAAAATCAGCAGCGTTTTTTGGGGTGCTGCTCTTTGGAATCCATCATATTTCCATGTACACGGACTGACATGTGGAAAGGCGGAATAAACTCCACTTCTCCTGCATTTTGTTTTGAGAACAATCCAAGTATTTGTCATTGCCAATACTGACGTCAAGTTCCAGTGCTAAAGGTCCTGGTAATTCTTCCACAGCTGTGTGAAGTGAGAGCTTTTCCTCCCTTTAGAGTCAGTCACAGTTAAGTTCTAAATTCATAACTGGAACATAATTCACACAGCAATTTACATGCACCAAGAGATTATGTGGCCTCACTCTGGAATGCTGCATCACAAAGGAAGTTTCTATAGTTATTTAAAGAAAGCAAGCGTTTCCCCAGCTATTAAAGAAATTTAATCTTCTTATCCTTATATGGAAGAAGTCTTTGTTTATATACATTAAAAAATCCCCTTGCAATGTCCTATCCCTTCACTATTAAGTTTTCTGCTCTTTTCTGCTTTGGCAAAGAAATTGTGAAAGAATGTGAAAAATGTTTATTAGGTGTTTATTATCAATTACCAGATAATGAAAACCAGAAAAGTTAATGGGGAAAAGTTATCCATGGATTTTGGGCTAGATTTTCCTTTTCCCATGGGAAACCCTGTAAGAGTAGGACAAAGGGGAAGCAATCTGTGAGGTTTCTCAGATGGTTCCAGTGAGGCTGACAGCTGGACAGAGTTATTTTCCACTCCCCTCCCTCACTGAACAATCAGGGCATCTGACCCCTGTATCTCGTGGGCTGTCACAGAGAATCAGGTGTATTCTTCAGCAGAATTAGTTCAAGCTTGCAGGGCTTCCTCCACTGGCTGCTCAGGAGACCAAAGCACCAGGCAAGGCTGGCTGCCACAGGCCTGCTGGCTGCTGTTAAATTCCCTCTTTGGCAAGTGGGCAAGAAGAGTGCTAACAGGGAAAGACATGCATAAATGAATAACTGTCCCAAAAAAAGCTTCCTTGTAATACTTTCTATCTTGATTTCTCAGTGAATTTGAGAGATAGACTGCAAGTTATCTGAATCTCGCTTGGATGTTTTGCTAGGAGTCGTCCCAGATGCTGTGTTTGTGTACAGACAGCATCCTAAACCAGTGTTCCCATTACTATAAAGACAGACACAGCAAAAAGAATTTGTCATCTCTTCCACAAGAACTAATCATATCCTTCAAATACATCTCTTTTTTCATGTAGGTAATCTTGGAGATTCCTGTGATACTCCAGCACAATTCCAAGGAGAAATACAGCTTCTGTGCAGAAGAAAAGATATCCTATTTATAATAAAATTTCCACATAACAAAATACCCCCCCCAAAAAAGCCACAATAATTATAATCCAAAGTGCTTGGGAATGGCCATATGGCTACAGATGCATAATCAAGATGTGTACAATACTAAAGCTGATACAAAAATAATCTCTTCTATCAGAAAAATTCACCTTCAGACCTTTGGGTTTTTTAATAATAAATATTTATAATTCAAAGATCCTGGTTAAGAGATCAATATGTTTTGGCATTTTATGTAGAGTGGAACAAGAAGCAGAGAAACCAGTACTTGAAAAAGATCAAGCTCTGTTGACATTGATACCTTTATAGAGACAGAATGTTAAATTGACACTAATAGTTAGCCATGCCAAGGGGGAAAATAGCAACGTGGAATTGTTATTACATTGTGTAGATACTTTATTTCACGTACCAAGAACTGAGCAGAGCTGAGATCCCTGATGTGAAAATATCTAGAAGGCATGTTTTATTTCCCAAATGTTTTAATATAGGCAATAAAAATTTCATCTTGATATGCAAATGGTATTTTATTTTTATAAAGGGCAAGAGGTTCATGTGCATTTCTTATCATATCCATATCCAACATTATTGCCCTAGGGATGAAGGGTCACAAGCCATCACCAAAAATAAAATGTCATCCCAAACATCTAGGATCTACAAGCCATTAAGAAGGGATCATCATGGGTTTCCCCAGCTGTAATAATGTAAGTTATGTTGATAGGATTTTACCCTTTATTCCAGTCTCTTCAGATCAGAAAATTTAGTTCTCTGCTGTGCTTCATGGCCTGATCAACTATTTATGAACATCAGCAGAAATAAACTATTTCTAGGCTTTTTGCAAACTGACACGATGTCAGTTTGATAGAGTAGACTGTTCTCATTAATCCAAGTTTTCTTCAGCTACCCCAGTTAGGAAAGATATCCCTTTGCCAATTTCTGTCAGCTGTGGCTGGCTACTGTTTCATTGCAATCAATTTGGATTGCAAGAAACATTATTTAATTACCATCTAATAAGAGCTGGATGATAATAAGAAAGAAAAGAAAACAGGTAGGGTGGGGAAAGAGTAAGATAATTATGTGATTGTAGGTGGCTGCTGCACTACCATGAAAGGCTTAAAATATCAGGCTTGTGAGGAAGTGGGAGGAATCCCAGCCCTGGTGGGTGGTGTAGGAAAGCAGGGAATACAGAGAACCAGAGCTGTGGTGGGAGGCCAGCACACGGGTTGGTGGGATCAAAGGCACTTGGTTCCCACTGCAAGCACCCGAGAGGAAGCAGCTGGGGCTGGGAACGCCACTGGAGGAAGGCTGCTCACAGCAACAAGTAACAAAGGATTTGTTCCATGATTCTCCGTGAGGCTCTGGTTCTTGTCTAGGAAAGGAAGTGTACTGGTTACTCTCCACCAGCCCTGGTTGTTCATTACTTCTCCTACCAGTGGGTTTAATTTCACTTCTGCAAGTATGGTTTTCTCCAAGACAGATAATTTAAACTTGCCCCTTCCCCCCTCCCCCCTTTTTTTTAATGTTAGATTCATGAACAAAGTTCATTCATCACTTAATTTCTTAAGGAGATGTTTTTTCAGTCACCTAGAAAAGCTTTCTCAGTTCTCCCACATTAAGTTTCATGTTTCACAAGTAACTCTACTCCTCCTAGACTCAGGTTTTACATAGTTATTTATAGCAGTGGTTTGGATGCATTTGACACCTGTAGATGCTGGCATTGAGAAAATAGGACAGTGACAAACTCAACCAGTTCCAGTAATTTTTTTTTAACCAAAAATAAGCAGCAGGGAAGTAACTTGTGAATCTTTATAGGAATAACGGGTTCATAACCTAAAGCAAAGAAGTATCAAATCAGAAGACTGGGTGAAAAAAAAAAATTTAAAAAATAACCTCCTCCCATCATATCATGTCTTAAGACAATATGTATTACTTAATTCTTCCAACAAAAAGGCAATCAGTATCACATCTACAATATCTTAAATAAGTATAACTTCCTAAGATAAACCTTAGGTAAATAAATTCCTGTAGCTTTTTTCACATTATGAGGAATGATCATAACAGTATTGAAATTTCTGAGACGACATAATACAAACATGGGCCTTTTGTAAATTTGAAGGCTACTTTGCTGTCATTAATGTGTTGCAAAGTTCATCATTATTAGTTTCAGTACTAATTCTTCTTAAATTACAATGGTATCTAGAAAACACAGTGAGAACCTGACCTGTCAGAGATGCTTAAATCTGGTTCAGTTTGGGTAAGTCCATCTTTAAACTTTTATTTCCATATGCTTGAAGATCTTAGCACAACTCATAGCACTGTAGTCTGGGGTTTTAGTACAAATTCCCTTTCCCACATGTGTCACTAAGGCCAAGGTTTCAGTTTGGCAATATGATATTATTTTTAGATTAACAACTTCCTTCTAATGAGGACAGCAATTAACAACTTCTTTTGTGTATTCAATGTGCCATGGAGTTCAAACACAATTTCAGATACTTCAAACAGCACTGCACACTCCAAAACTAGGTGGATCTGTAAATCCTAGACCTTTATTAGAAACAGTATTGATAAAGAGTCTTAAGTCACAAAATACTAACCTACTCAGCTTTGGAAACCTAGTAAAAATTACACAGGTTTAATTAAAAACAATAATAAAATTAAAATAGTCATCGGAGTCTTGACTTAATTTTTATTTCTTTCAAACTTGAATTAAAATAGGGGTTTATTTTTAAAGAAATACTTTGCTAACAAATCCTTTAGCTGTCATACATATCTAATAGAATACAAACAAAATATATAAAAGAAATTAAGTTGTGTAGCAGTTTTGAGGGTTAGATTACATCTCAATATATCATATTGAACAAATAATAATAACAATGAAATAGAAAAACTAACTATTTTTCATTATACATCCTTCATTTTCAAATTAATAAGGGTACTTATTTTTGCATATCTTAGAGAACTTTATTCAGAAAAGAAAATGGTTTGTTACCAAAAATATGTCTGTTAAGATTTACAGTTATAATTACAAATACAAACTCAATAAAGAATGTACAATTAAATTAAAACTGTGCATCCCATAGCCCAAACTTATTGATGGACGTTGCTTAGGTATGACTAACCCTTCATCTCAGCTCTACCTGGGAGACAAAATCCATAATAGAAGTAATCCAGACTATTTCTAACCCAAGGAGATCTTTCTAGAGAAAAAGAGTCCCTCCCAAAATCGCAGCCTCCCTAGGGGAACATGGCTGTTGCTGCAGGCAGGCTGCAGGCCTGTTGCTGGTGCTAATCCACTAGACGTATTCTTGTGCTCCTCAAAGCTACAGTCACTGTTTAAAACACTTGGCAACTCTAGCAGTAGGGTGATGTCACAGCAGTTGCAGCAATCCCATATCTGGGAAATAAAATTATCACACTCTCTATTATAAATATAATGGGTCAAATCCACAATGCATAAAGATACATTTTTTATTGCTATACATTTATTTGCAATACATTTAATGAGGATGTTTCCCAGCGTTGTAGTGCCTCATGTGTTTATGTTGTCTGGATGTCAGTTCACTTTTATGCCTTACATTATTTATTCTTTCCATTCCTTTTATTTCCCCCAGTCAGAAACAAAGGCAAGTAGTGTCATGCAATCAATTAGCTCCTTGAGGACCATGAGGGAATGTCCCACAGATGGTTTGCAGACCAGTCACTCTAGGTTATGTTCCTTCCCCTCCATAGCTCAGAGGTGCAGCATTCTTCAGCACACGCAAAGTTCCCAGGGAGCTTTCAGGGGAGTTGTTTCAATGTGGCACGTTCACTGTGCCACAAACACAAAGAGGAACATGGCATGTTTGCTCTGGCACTTGCTGCTCCATTCCCTCTTGGAATACAAGAGATGGAAAATGCAATGGATGCAGGGAGAGAATCACCCCTCACCCAGAGAATAAACAGATGTAAACCCTGTATGAATCCCCTGTACTTGTTCCCTACACCCTTGACATGTGCTTCCTTTTTATTTCACTTACGGGGGCATCAACTGGCACAGAAGCTGACTTGGCACATTTCCTGGGAGGGTACACTGCCAAGAGTACCATGTCACATTTTTCATCTCCCAGCTGGCTTGTGCCCTTACACCATCAGCCACGTGAAAGAATACAGGGAGATGTTAGTGCTTGCCTCTATTTCAACTCAGCGTGACTTTGCAGCGGTTTGTAGTGGGAGTTAGGTGTCTGTAACAAATCAAACATAAATATATGAAAAGTGAGAAAAGTCTTGTGTCATCAAGTCATCATACAGAACTGGAGTGAGGTAAAGCAGTTTCTGGCCATTTTGGAAGACAAGAAGCCTTCAAGTTTGAGGGTAGAGTGCCTTGCACATCACACTTCAAAAGAAGATGGCCAAACAGGATCAAATATTTGCTCAGTTACTGCTCAGCACAGCCAGGGGAGGACTGTCTTCTCTCTCTGTAGGTTCCACTGTACCCAGAGAGCAAGCCAGTGTTTCAAAAGCATCACGTTTTCTCATTTATTGATTTCACCCAGGTCAGAATTTGTCTTTATAAAATCAAAATTGCAATTTGTTTCTATACCTGATTTAGCTGCTGGTTTGTTGGGTGGTTTTTTTAATAGCATTATCCCATTCATCCCTCTCACAAGTAAAAATAATCTTAAAAATATTTGCAGCCCCACTGCTTTTGTTTTAAATCTCAGACGCCTCATCAGTATTCCTAAAAGTGCAGAGACATTGTGAAGAGATGTATTATAAAATGAATCAACCTTTCAAGGGAAAGATGTCAGGATTTGGCATGTACAAACATGGGAACTTTCAAAGTTGTGTGTTGGGGTTTTATTTTTTTACTTTAAGCCAGCTTCTGTCACCAATTCATCCCACATACGGCTCTTGGGTAAGCCACCTTTTTGTTCTTTTTTGTTCCTCAAAAAGAAAATCTGTACCTATCAATCTATGCACAGTATCTATTTAATCTATGGCAAGGATCCAACTTTTTTTGTACACAGCTTTCAGTTATTCACAGCTTGCTGTCAAGATTAATGCATGCCTATCAGTTTCTATCAATGCACAGTGGATGAATATGACATTGCA
The DNA here is from genome assembly GCA_013399835.1 of Leptocoma aspasia. Classification (NCBI taxonomy): domain Eukaryota; kingdom Metazoa; phylum Chordata; class Aves; order Passeriformes; family Nectariniidae; genus Leptocoma; species Leptocoma aspasia. The sequence continues at coordinate 647,893 of VXAX01003861.1, forward strand.
TTTTTCCCAAATGCCACCAGGTTCAGCATGTAAAAAAAGCTCAGAATTTAGGCTAAATTATAGTACTCTAGGCTTAGATTTGCATAAAACTTGCTTGGAGGGAGGATGTGGGAGCTCTTTGATGGCACTGCCATAGCACCCTGCTTGTGCTTTATTCCTTGGACATAAAGGAAAGTTTTGGTGTGTTGATTTGGGGCACAGAGGACCCAGGTAAAGTGCCTTGGGGAAAAGGTGACAGTCCTGCTTTCTGTCTCGCTACACAGTCAAGGACAGAGGGGCAAGTGCCACCTCTTGGAGATGCTTTGTTCTTGTTGCGTCACAGGAACAGAATTTGCTTAAACCTGGTGCCTTATTCTTCATCTAGATTACAGCTATTTCCTATAATATAATTCACATTTTACATCTCTCCTGTAATCTCATTCTGTTGACATGCAGTAAGTGATGACTTTCTGGTCAGTTCCAGAGATCCTAGTTAAACTGACATTAAATTCCTATTTTAGAGAATTCCTTCGGTTCAGTCTTATTATATTGGGTCAGGATAGCTTGAGGATATTCACAAAGATGCAACTTCAAAAAAAAACCTATCAATACATCAACTTTCCTTCATTATTTGTTGCAATATTTCTACATTCAGTAGAACAACATGGAGTCCAGAGATTATCACTGGTGACTACACTGATAATTTCTTCACTAAAAGAAGTAAAATTTAATAATTTTTAATAATTTTAAATCTAATTAATTAATTTAAAGTTTAATTTTAAAATTATTCCTATATTTGATATGCATCAAGAAAAGGTTATATCTCAGACAAGCCTTATTTATTTATTTGTTCTGTTGCTTAGGTTCTTTATTTTTTAGTTTTGCTCTCCAGAAATTCAGTAAAGTCATTACACTAACTGGGGAGAATAATTGGAAGAAATACTGTAGGGAATTCAGACAGAAAATTTAATTGCACATAATTAAAATAAAGATAGTAAAACTCATTTGGTTGTAGCTCATGTAGTATTTAAGATGTGGAAAGCATAAACCATAAAGGGTACTTCCTTTTACTGTATTACTCCACAAAGTCCTTGGGACTCACTGCTCAGCAACTGATGCAGGTTAGGTAAGAAACAAGAAGGTAAAGGACTAAGGCCTATGGCTACCTCTAATTTGGAAAGAGGATGCATGAACCACCACTTGATGCAATACAGAAAGGCTGAATTTCAGCTGGACATGAAAAAATTCAGGCTGCTTCGGCTCTAATAATAGAAGATGGGGGATGCCACTTAAAATAGCTTAAAGGACAATATGTAGGGAAAGGCTGATGGCAGATTTTCCTGCTTCCTGACATCCTTGTTTAGTCTGTAGTAGCCTTGTGACTTGTTTGCACTGCAGATGTATGTGAAGATGTTTATAGCCAAGGCAGCTCTGGAGCATACAAGTCTTGAACAGTTACATCAAGGCCTCATTTAGTACAACAGAAAAATTAAACAAGCCGAAATTCATCCAGTCTCAAGAATGTTGAGCTTTAATATCATTCCTATTGTGTTCATCATTCTCTTGTAATATTGTGCTTATCATTCTCCTGTGCTCACCACCATGGAGGTGCAGGTGGGGAGCGTGGTGCTCCAAGGCAGCCTTGGCTGCAGTGACCATAAAATGCAGAGGCTGGAGATCCCCAGGGTGCTGAGGAGTGCACACAGCAAGCTCACTGCCCCGGACTTCAGGAGATCAGACTTCTGCCTCTTCAAGGACCTACTCAGTAGAGTGTAAAATAATGGGTACAAAGGGAAAGGGGAAATTTAGGTTGTATATTAGGAAGACATTTTTTATTGTGAAGGTGGTTAGATACCGGAAGAGGTTGTCCAGAGAGACTGTGGTTGTCCTGTCCCTGGAAGTGTTCAAGGCCGGTTTGGATGGAGCTTTGAGCAATCTGGTCTACTGGGAGATGTATTTAAGGTTCATTCTAACTTTTAGCATTGTATGATTTTGTGATTCCTGTAGCCGGTGATGTAAGTAAAAATACTTCCAAAATGTATCGTGACGTGGCATGGTTTCATTCAAGATTTGACACAGTGCCCTCAAAACTTAGTCTTCATGAATATGGCCACTATGAATACACTGTGCTCTGTAATAGTGGGGCCTTGTATGGTATAAATAGGAAAGCTTATTTTGAACCTGAGTTTTCATAGTCAGAGGCAGGTTACTACAAAAGCTGTGATGAGAACATGAGCAAAAAGGGAGAAAATAGGGTTTCAAAATACTTTGTCTTCTCAGTCTATGATTTCTCAAGATTCTGTTTTTAAAATGATCCTTTGCTAATTTGAGCTCTTGAGGTTTGTTTTTTCAATTGTATTCTCTTACATAGAGAATTTCATCCTTTGCATTTCCAGCCTGTTTTTCAATGCAGATATTTTTCACAATATGAACTTCCCCACTCAAAGATCCACAACTCATTTCTGTAACTCTATACCTATTTTGCACACATTCCATAAAGGAGCTGTTCCCAAGGTACTTAAACTAGCTACAATATTCAAAATTTCCCTCAGGCTAGATCTGTTCTAACATAAATTTCATGGAAAAACTACTAACATTTTCCAGAGGCTATGAAACTATCACGACTATTAAGAGTTTCAAAATCAGAATAGCAAATAAGCAGAAATTTTAATTTCCTCATCTCCAGACAAAAAGAAAAAAAAAAAAAGAAATCTAACCAAAAAAAAAAACCACCAAAGCACCAAAACAACCCCAAAAAAGGGAAAGCATGGGTAATTCATTATGTTTCTTTGAAGATTTAAAGTTAAAAAGACAGAAGATAAACCATTTCATAATACGTTTCATAACAAAATTTTCCTTTAGATAAGCAAACTATTTTTTATTTGTTGATGTAATCCACCCTTGGGGAAAAGGAAAACAAAAGGTTTTAACTAACAGGGTGCCCTGGATTAAGGCAAATCTGGGAAGAAACCTCTGAATGAGGGCCATGTAGAAAGCAAATTCAAGCGGCCCCACTATCGGTTCAGAAAAGATTTCCCTGGAGAAAAGTGGAAAAAAATGGTTTATTTAACAAGCAAGGTGCTCACAAACATGAAAAAAATGAATAATATTAAACAATGGAACCTCTCATTGTTCTGAAGAGAGGCAAATTCAGAAAGTCTTTCTGTAGATCAGAGCGGGAGAAAGTCCTTTTCGTGGGAGTGGCCTCAGGTTTCTCTCAGTCTCTATGGCTCGGGTCTGGTGTCCCAGGTCCAGCAGCTTAGAGAGCCCCAGATGATAATCCTGGTGCTCCCAAACCAAACAATAGCTGAACAGTTAAAAAAAAACTCCTGGCCTCAGCTAACTAAAAAAAAACCACACTAACTAAAAGCAAAGGAGAGCTCTGTCCCGCCGTCCACGCTGCAGACAACACAGTCCATGAGAAGGAATGCAGAGAAGTGCAGCTTCTGCAAACAAATTGCACTCTTCTTCTCCCCCCCGTCACTCTCGGAACCAGTCTTAATATCCAGCATAAACAGAACAGAAGACTGGAGTTACAAGCATCATAAAGTCACGCTAGAGCACAGGGACATTGTCCCAGTCAATGGTTATAATACTGGTTTTGCAAATGAAAATGAGTTTGCGAATTGTGAAACTGAGAAATTTTTTTTTTTTGCTGTGCTCTGTACAACAATTACAACTTTGACACAATCAAGTATTCAAATGTAATATATATATTAGTAGCTGGGTGTATGTTCACATGTGTTTTGAATGCCAAAAGTTAGAACACTGTTCATCCTCTCCTTTAATTCAAAGCCAAAATATTTTAATGAAATTCTGTACTATTTTCCAGAAACGGTCTTGATACAGTATCTTTTTTTTTAACATGAAAGCATAGTTGTTGTAATTAATTTTTCACTATAAAATAATAATTTCCGTGAAACTGTCTGTAAAATTAGTAGGCATAGAATGCTTTCTCCAGTGCCTGAGTGTCTTGGAAGAATATGTTTAATTTTCAGAAGAAACAGAAGAGGTCAAATCATACTGACTTTCTGGAGGACAGTGACTTTTAAGCCACGCAGGAATTGTTGTCAATAGCAGCTGATTCAGCATAGAAATCATGCAATGTCAAAATCTCCCTGTAGTGCAGCCTTGTTTCTTGAACTTACTGTATGCCATTGAGGTTTAGATTAGGCTCATCCACGGGTTAAAACAACACACAAAAAATGTGTGTCAACACATTTTTGTTGACACTTAATGCTAATAAATAGCATATATTACTGTTAAAAAATTACATCACAGGGTATCTAAATGTTTACATACACATGAAAAGCTCAAGAGAAGATGTGAGATCAAAGTGAATATGGACATACATAAGCAGTACCACGAGGGTAAGGCAGGAGTTCCAGCAATGCAATTGAGACCACTCAAAAGACAAAGAGGCTGAGTTCATTCAGAGAAATATGGCCACAATTGCCTCTTTCAGCCACTTCTGGGCTTATCATGACCCAAAATTATTCGGCTGTTAACATTCAAAAATTGTTATTTTAGCAATGGTTTTATGCTTGTATCCTAGTGCGACAGAAAAAAATAAAAAACTCAGTGCCTCAGATCTTGAGGCAATATTGCTTTTACCTTCTTTACCTGATGTGATTTAAATTAAACCTACTTAAACCTACTTCTCTTCAGATCAGACAGGTCTCAGTCCTGTTTTAAATTTTCATGTCCCAGTTTTGTGTACTGATGATTCTCTCTTGCTATTGGCCCAATAAGCTCAGGCTAATGGAAGAAGTAGAGACTTGGAATATCTGTAAAAATTAAAAAGAAAAAAAAGCCAAAAACAAAAACCAGGACTGTTTGAAAGGTTAAAAGATTTGTTAGCAAATAATTTGTGAGTTGGTAATATCACTGCAGATGGACAATATCTTTGTGTGCAGCAAAGTTACTCATTTTGAGATGAAGGCTGAGGTACTTATTACAGGGGGGATTGTGATAATCTTGACATGACTTTTGGATGGTTTTTAAAGTTTAGGTAGCAACTAAATCAAATATGGCTTTAATTTTTCCTCTTTCTGACATGTTGACATAGTTACAGTTCAAATGACTGATACTGAGTTTCTAACCTGTGATAATAACCTTCTTATATTTTCATAAAATGGCTATTTATTTTCTAAAACAATTATTACTACATATTAATACAAATGATGAATTTATAACTGAGTTATAACTGTTCATTCTAACCTAGACCATGCAAAGATATCTGATTTCATGTACCTCTGTGTGGAAACAGAGTTCAGCTGCTGATCCCAGAACTCTGAAAGGTTTACAGTTTCAGGGGTTAGTTATAAATCTAATAGTTTAATTTTTATGCTGAGATATTTCCTCATTTCTTCACCATCAAAAAATATATTTTTGAAAAAAAAGTTTTGCACAGAAACTGTTTGCTTTCCTTAGAAACTCGGAATTTGCACTGAAAAATCTGATACATGGCCACATGTGTACACACATCCCCCCACAGTAGTATTTTTCTCATCACAAAGGATGTCCAAGCACCATTATTCTTTTATATGCTTGACTTGAAGTATAGACACTGTATCACCCAAATTTAATTTTCATGGTAGATGCAACCATGTAGAATCAATGTAACTGTGATACAACCTTCCCTGTAGATATAATTATTGGTGAAAATGCTGGCACATCATTAATGATAATATTGCCTCTCATACCATTCCCAAGATCACAAAAATCTGCATCTCTCTTACTCCCATGTGGGGAACTCATCAAGCCTCAAGAGACCCAAGTTGGAGAAATTCTCTAAACAGATTCCAGGCTTGTTTTCTTCAAGCCGCATATCAGGGTTCCTGAATAGTTTGACTATGGTCTTGAATAATTCATACCCAAACCTTTGTTGTTTCATCAGATAGTAGGCTTCCAAAGAAGTCTGTCTCTGTTCCTTAGCTGGCTAAAATTATCTCTTGTGCATTCCCATCCCAGAAATATGTTTCTGATTAAGCCACATAATAAGAGTTTCCTGTGCAGGGGAAGAGATGGGGAAAACAAATAGTTTTTGAAAGTTGAAGTGTTATTCTATTTAGGCCTGTTAAAATCAAGCCTCATTCTGTTTAAAATAATGAATACAGAGAGAGAAAAAAAACCAACTGAACATATATTTGTTGTTCAAGTTTATCTGTGCCAAGGAACAAAATTCCCTTTCCTGAAATAAAATATAAGGGCTTTCACCAGTGAAATTTATTTTCCATCACTAGTGGACAGAAAAAAGACCAGAAACATTGCTCAAAGTGGGCATATGAAACTCGCCTGCTGGCTATGAAAGCTTATATTGGAGGACTGTTAGTTTGTTATTCCATCCTTAGAGCAGCACTTAAGAGTGGAAACAGAGGGAGTCTGAGGAGTAGAATGCCCGTCCTTGGGACTCTAAGTCAGCTTTCTGGTATCCTCTGGTTTTGCTACCTTCTGTCACCTACTAACCATTCACATGCTTTTACTTTCCTCATCCTTTGAAATGCATTTCTTATGCAATTCAGCAAATGCCAGTCCTACTAAATAGAAAAGGGAAAAAAGAAATTACATGGTCCCGATGCCTCAGGATTTTCTTGCAAAACATGCAGCGTGATCTCTTCTCTCTTCTTTTTGTTCATTTCCTCAGTAAGTGTTCACTAAACATGTTTAAGTCATGTCAGATCTGGTTTAAGATTTACCACAGGCAGAAAGTTCATTCAAATCTCTGGTTAGTCTGACAACATTTGGAATACAAAGTTAAAGGAGAATGTAAGTTGTTGAAGTTGTTTTCTCAATCAAACCGGAAGATAATGAAACTTGCTCATCTGTTCATGAATAAGTTATTCAGAACACTGTGTTACTGGAAAAATATCCTCTGGGCTGACACATGTCATTGTACAGACAGAAGTTGACAATGTCAAATAAAAATACTGCTCTTTAAAAAAAAAAAAGAAGGAATTAATACTTTATTTTCATAAGTATGTTATGATTCTAATAATACCAGCACAAAAAAGCACACAGGAGGTGATTTTTTTTTTTTATTTTGTATGTCTGTTCCTTGAATCAAGCGCTATTTTTTTTTCCAGGAAAACAGTATTTTAAATATATTTGTCATAATGTCACAAAATTATTCAAGAAATTTGTGCAGGATAGCACAGGGCCCTGCCAAATTAATGTCACCTATCTCATATTCCAGGTAAGATTTAGATGTCTCTTATGAGTATCTCATCAAAGAGTTCTGACATCCAAGAACTTGTGCCAGTGAACTCTGTGCCTTGCCACTCAATAATTTTGTTGTGTAACACTGATTATATTAACTGTTTGCAAGATGTAGCCAAGTGTAAAAAAAGAAATTTAATGTTAGGCCTTAAAAATTTGGATGGAAGTTGCAATAAAGATGGTCATGAGAAATTCTTACAACGGGGAGAGTGTATTTCTTGTTGGTAAGTGCAACTTTAGTATTATGGAGTAGATATCTATTTTTGGCCAACTAAGAAATGCAGAGCAAAAGCGACACTATTAAACACACCAGATTTTTTCACATAAGAGGAAGGAGTAGTTGTTATTCAAAGCTAAGTACGAGTGCTGAAAAATTGCTTGAGTTTGACCTAATAATATTAAAGAGACCTGATAATATTAAGAGCTTTTCACAGAAAAGCATTCATCTCTCCAGAGAGTCTTAGATTTCTAAGTAAATGTTTGTTATAAGGAATGTTTTCTTTTGTAGCTTTTTTTTTTAATCTAATTATCTTTAAGGAATAGGGGAAAGTATCTCAAATATTTTTATTCTCTTTGACATGGCCAGAATAAACACCCTTAAACAAGTTCTACATAACAATTTCTACACAAGTAACCCCCTGCGATACGCTACAGTTTTCCATTGCCTTCAAAGGTCCTGTTTTAAATTTGAGGTACAGTAATTCTTGTCAGTTTGGGGTATAATTGGCAAAATAACATTTGGATATGTGCAAAGAAGCTAATTGGTATTTCAGTCTTTTGCTATGTGATGCCAAAGCTTCTATTCTGCCACTGTATTATTACAATTTTTCTGTGGTCTCTGATCAGTATCTTCTTACTTACACATCTACCTCTAATGTTGCCCCAAACCAACAGTGTATAGAAAAACATCGAGCTAAGCTGTGGTTCTTCCAAGAAGCTGTATTCCTGGGTGTTCCCACAGACACTCCTCCTTCCTTAATACTGGAGTGCTATCAGGTTAGTCATGGTCTCTAATCCTTGAAGGGAACAGAAGGATGTCCAATATCCAAATACAGCTGTAAGAGAATGCTGTAACTGGAGGTAAGAGCAAGCCAGCTGTCCATTAAACGCTACACACAGCTGTCACATTTCTGCATATGGTCAACTTTCTTAACAGCACATCCCCGGACCTGTATTTTATTTTGTAATTTGGGAGGGACTAGGAATTACTTCCCCTTTAATCCAATCTTCACAAGAGGCGGACAATTCCCTCCCATGTAATCAACAGTGTAATTAATTATAAGCATTCATTAAACATCACCTATCTAAAAGATGAACAAGCCTGATGTTGCTTATTAGTCTGGACTGGTCTTCAGCAAAATGTAGAATGACTGCAGACAATGAGATAGAATAGGATAGATGAACGAGACTGAAGCATGGATAGGTGGCTTGTTTATATATATTTAAAAGCAGATTTATGTAGTAAGGGAGATAAAATGTCAAAATGTAAGTATAGCAAACCTAAAGAACACTTGGCTTTCAAAACATCTTTTGACTTAAAAAAGTTAACTCAAGTTACATTCCTATTCTGTGTAGAGGAAGATGAGCTATTTGTAGGCAGAGAGAACACACAGTACCTGGTTCCTTAATATATGCAGCTTACTGAGGATATATGAATATAAAGTCAGATTCTGGTGGCAAGTCTGTCAAGACTATGAACAAAACCATCAAAGGAATTTCTAAACCTGTACTGAATTTATTGGCATGTTCTGAGCCAACCAGGAAAACAAACACAATTTCTTTGCTGTCAGTTTGTTGTTACAGCAAACATTAAGGAGACATTTTTGTTTAAAATAAAATTCTAGGCAGAGCCATCAGTGTTTAATTAGAAAGCAGGAGCTATTGATGTCCTGCTGCTCCTTTCAAGCTTTAAAACTTAGAGCCATGCAGACTCAAATCATGGTGTGACAGAAGGCCATGTTGCTCTGAAACATTTTTATAATGTTCTTTTTCTTCTATTGGCTGCAACTTTCAGCAATAAAATCAATGGAAGATTCTAAAAGCAAAAATATTAAAAAAAATATTAAAGAGTCTCCTTATGTATATGCAGGGAAATAATTTCAAATTAACAAAGCTAAACAGCTAACTCTTATAAACTCAAGCCTTGTTGAAGTTACTTTAATTTTCACCAGTTCCTTTGCTTTCAATTACAGGGTCCATCTGATCCTAGAGAATTTCAGATTTTGAGCAACCTGATCTACGTAAGCTGTCCCTTCCCACAGCAAGGGGTTGGAAATAAATGATCTTTAAGGTCCCTTCAAACTTAAGGATTCTATGATCCATCATTCTTTGATTTTATAATTTTAATATAAGTGCCCACTTGTCAGTAAAAGAAAGCTTCCATACCCACAGTTGGAATACATTTTTCTCTCTGGTTATGTCTGTCCTAGGAAAGGTCTTGTCAAATGGTAACTCACTGAGCCCAGCCAGGCATTGCCTGAGGTAACTGACTGGCAGCTTTCAGAATCCCTGGAAAGACTCTGACCATATATATGAACCTTTTTATAACAGTTCTCTAGGTTATGGTTGCACACATTACGTGGTACAGTTGTGAAATGTGAGAGTATTTCAAAGAAGAAAAGAGAAAATTAGTCTTACCAGGCTGTTAAGTTTTCTGTTTATACTTGAAAACAGTCCTCTCTAGGTTTTTTAGCTATTTCTTCCTTAAGAAAAAAAAAATCTTTTTCATTTAGACTAGGAGATACACCTCTAGTACTGTACAATACAGGTCTCTCTTTTTTCCCTTGTTTCTAGACCACCACATGTTTGATAAGCAAAATTTCTCTGTCATGCTGTACTCCCAGGGCTGGCTTTCTGAACAGGTACAGCATCCCTAAATGCCTACATTTAGGGATGGGTTTGGATTCTATTCCCAGAAGATATTGCTCCTCATCAGTGTGTTATGAGAAGTCTCACAGACCCTCCTAGGTCCCACTGCAGAGCTGGAAGTCTGCACACTGTGCAAGTATGAACAAACCAAGCCAGACGTAAAGCCTTGAACAACAAAACCCCAGGGTGGTACCCAGAGTTTGGTTCTGAATGTTTATGAGCAACAAAATACTTGTATACAAAGTTTTTTATTCTGGCCCAGCTCAAGCAGCTGGAAAATGATACATCTCTGCGAGATGTCAAGCTCATGTTTTTTGTTACTGCAAGTTACTCTTGTCCTTTTCCATATAAGTCTAGACTGCATATAGCAATAAATAAAACCATTCTGTAACAAGGCTAAAATTAAAATTTACAGTATGAATAATACATGATATAGAAAATATGGTGAAATTGCATAAAATATAATGAGTAGGCCCTCAGTTAACAAACAGGGATCACATCTGAACTAAACTACCCTTGGCAAAACCAATTATGAAAGTATCTGCAAGGAAATATGCACTCTATTAATTTTGCATTTTGATGAACATGTTTTATGCATTTATTAAAATATCTTTTTGGCTAAGTAACATTTTAAAGACAAAAAAGAGAAGTAAATTTTTTATTCAAACCAGTTGTGCCTAACATCCAGCATTTTCCATATGTGCTATGGGTGATTTAAAATTCATAAAGCTGCTCTGGTTTGTATAAGAAAGCAATTTTGTTTTTTAACGGGGAACTTACTCCAAAAAGTAAAACTAATCATTTCGCCAGAAAAATACCTTAAAACTGATCTATAATATCATAAAGTCTGTATTTACATATCTGTAAGAACAGGTATGGGTTTCTTTTCTGTTTTCTTTTGTATTTTTTTTCAATCATGGCTAAGCTGTGGATATTTGCCAGAATTACACTGAGCGCCTTCTCCTGTGCTTACCTCAATCTAAAGAGATTTGGCTGCAAATCTTTTTCAGAGCTGCCAATCTCTCTGCTTGGAGATTTACCTCTGAAAATTTTCCTACACAAAGTTTACTAAGACCTACATTTTATTTTTTTTTACTATATATTTAGTAACAGCCATTACTATTTCTTTATAAAGAACACCATTGTGAGAACTTTCAAGGTATAACACATGAGTAAGGAAAGCAGTCTTCAAAACACTCTGAAAGAAGGCTTGGTGGAGCATAGCAAGGAAAAGATACAGAACCATTGGTCCTGTACCTCCAAAATATTTCTTCCTTCTGACACACTAGAAGTCAGATGAGTATTTTGCCTAGTTTTCCGACATCCCTTAGAAGGCAGTCAAGTAAATGAGAACCTGTTATGCTACAGAGTATTTAAATGTTGTGCAGTTAAACTACAGTCAGATGCTGATTGTTTCCTTCTAACTTTTAGGTACAGCAGGGAGCAATGTTCATGCCCTCACTGGAGAAACTGTATACAAGATAAGGATTAAGTTGAGGCTGGATTCATTTGGGAAATGGTAATTAGGGCCAGGCAGAATAAACAAATCTAAATCCAAGGCTGACATTTTTAAAAGTTATTTTAGGTTATGAGTAGGGTGTAGGGAGTAGGTTTTGGGAGGATGTGTGCATCAACAAACACATGTAGAGGACAGTAATGTGCTGATTAACAAAAGGCCATTCATGCCTTATCTTTAGAAGATATTTAAAGCTGTTCAGCTGTTGCATCTCTGATGCTGAAAATTCAAAAGTTAGAGATGATTTAGTCTGTGGATAAAGTTGTTTTAAATCATCTAACTACTGCCTTTACTGAGACTATAGAGTAAGAATTCCTGCCTAAGCCCTTTTCCAGTGTGTTTTCTCTGCCTCATGGCATCCACTGCTCCATCTCTCTTGCTCCCTAAAGTCTCCATCAGGACATGCCATTATATGTCAACACCAGTGCAGAACAACACAGGGGTGGTGGACTCAGGTTTTAACCTGTATAATTAATCTTTATCTCCATTAGGAATACTTAACTAGGATACAGTGTTATTTTTTTCTGGTGCACCACTGAATTTGATATATATGATGAACAAAAGAGGAACTGACGTTCTCACAGGTATGGTTTTGCAATATCGTAAACCTGAATTTCTTAAGAGAGACTTGTTCCTATGTCAGTTGGAGTTTTACAGGCTTTGTGTATGTCTAATACATATGTCTGTGTGTGTATGTCTAATCTTAGATATACTACACAATAAAATGTATATGCATATACATTTATATGGTAGATATATATAGCTTATACATTCAATACAAGAGAGAAAGTACATGGAAATTAAAGTTTAGGAGAAAGGCACTTAATTCTCATTTACAGAAGCAAAATATGTTGAAGGGAGCAAAGAACAGTGTGAAGGGTTGTATGGGACAGGCACAGGTACGGGTGAGGGAGACATGAAAAAATTCTTATTTGCTCTGTATAAATGAAAAAAAGTCAGCATTTCATAATATGTGTGTCATTTCTTCAAATCTGCATTAGCTAGTTGTAGCTGAATGAAAGTTTTCCCTCCAGCAGGAACCAAAACTCATGTCAAGACTGATAAGTTCACATGCACTAGGCAAAAATCAAGACTGACCATTTTCATGCAAAATGTCTCCTCCTTTGTACAAACAAAGCAAAATTAGTTTGGCTGTCTCTATTTCTGACCTTTGCTTTTTTTTTCTTCCAACAAAAAGGAGTATTTTTGTCAGCAAAATTATTCAGGAATTTTATTTTTGTCATGAATTGTTTCATATTTTCTTAAAGAGGTTTTTCTCTATTTAAAAGGATATCAGATGCAAGAGATTTTCTGTCCTTAAAACCCAGAATTACATTTATTGTATGTAGGGTTGTAAAACACATGCCAGCCTAAACAGGGAAATAGTGTGGGGTGAGTAAGCAAAGACTGAGAAAGGCAGTGATAGAGAAAGAATAAGCAGATGTTTTAGTGCCTTTCCTTCCCACTGCCACCAGATGAAGTTTCTTTAACATTAAAAACTGCTGCAGCTTTGTTCTCTGATGGCTCTGTACAACCCCACATCCATCTGGATGTTATTGTAGGCCTACGATGTGACTGGTTCTGCAAAGTTCTCAATTTTTATGCATTGAGGTTACATTAATCATACTTCCAAACACCTAGAGATCCCAAACCAGACTTTTAGGATTATAGACAGCTCAAGACCTTCTCAGCACATGTGCTGCCAACATTCAGCTGAGGCTGGTTGCATCCTGCCTGCCCTGTGCCTGCGCCTCCCTCTTGTGCAAGGAAATCATCCGGGTAAGGACAAGCTCATGCCTATCTCACACCTGAACACAGAGGTGCCTGGTGCCTGTGCTCTGGAATTCTGCAACTTCACCACAGCCCCTGTGGTGCCAAAGCCCCGATCTGCTCAACCTTACAGTACAGATTGAACTGTCCCATTACTTTACATTCCAAACAGTCAGGAAAACTGTCTGCAATTTAGACTTAAGACAAGTGCTATCGCATCTGCACATGTAAATTTTACATCTATTTCTATCATTTAAAGAATTTATAGTAAAGCTATTTTTAAATGAATGCTACACTTCCCAGCACTGCAGCAATAAAAATTTGATTTTTTTTAAAAGGGAAATATTATTAAGGATTTGGCTTAATTTCACAGGACATTTTCAGTTTCTCCTGATACTTCTTTTGTTCCAATGTACACCTGGTCAAATGAAAAATTGTTTTGATCCTAATGAAACATCTTATGGTATATGTACTATGTTAGATTACATGTTGACTTAACATTTCAAAACCAAGTCTTGTTTCAGAACAAAGAGTTGGAATGTAAATCATCCTGTTTGCTCCTGTTTAATTTATAAATAATAATACACAGATATTTTTTCCTCAGAATGTTTTCATTTCAGTGAAAAAGTACATTTCAAATGAAAGAAATCTCACTTTGGGAAATTTCTGCGCATTGATCCACATGAGATGATTTGCTCAGGCTTCTTTTATACCATGCTCTGCATCTGTAACAGTTTAGTGGTTTAATGGATCAATGATGGTGCATAAGTCAAATATACTCACAAGGCAATTTTGTCTTAAGTATTTTAAAGGCTGAGGTTTGGGTTTTTGTTTGCTTTTATTTTGCAGGGGGGGGCAGGGCGGGATTCATATACAGGATACAAGCTAGCATTTTTTTTAAAAAAACTCTGACCCAATTTAACCTTCCAGTAGGTTTAAGAAATACCTATTTGTACACTTACAGTGATAAAGCCTTTTAGCTTTCCCATTTAATTGCCCCAAAAGAGCTTGAAAGGCTCATTCCCACATGCTGTGCTGTTTTTCAGCCTGGGGAGTTCACTGTGCACAGCCCTGCCACTGCAGTCCCTGAAATGAAGGTTTAAGACCACAGAACAAAACTTGACTATAAAGAAGAGGTTCCCACATGACCTAAAATTTCCCTGTCAAATGTCAATCTTTTTAGTGATGGGAAAGCACGAAGTGGGAGTAACCGACACTATTCCTATCCATCTGGAATAGCTGCTCCCCAGAGCCCACAGTGGGAGTGGGGCTGCTTCCTCAGAGCCACGCAGTCCTGCATTTGGGGGCCTCTCCAATTAGTCCTATAATTTACTGTCACTTAATAAAATGGACCAAGCAGGGACGGAAAAATCCCAGCCTCCAGCTGGGATGGGTGTTCTCGGAGTTAGCCCAGCTCTCAAGCAGGTACAAAAGGCGCCCACAGCTGAAGCTGGGGAGACAGAAAGGAGACCTTCAGCCCCCGATGAATTACACACCAGTGCCAGGCCCCAGGAACAGCAGATCAGCTCACACTTTGAAGGATAAATCAAAGCTTTAATCGGGGCTGTCAGTAAAGCAGGTGTTTTGACTGCCTTTATGGTTCATTTTTATGCAAAAAGGGTTGTTGGCAATACAGAAATCATGGGGGATTGAAAATAAATGGCAGTGACAGCACTGATCCCACCAGGCGAGGGGGCCAAAATTGGTCTGTCTTTTCACATTATGAAATATACCTAACGGCAGACTCTTGAAACCCTGCAAGCACAATGCACCGTCTGTGTGCTGGACACTTGCCTTTCTCTGTCCTCCTTTCCTCCCCCNCCAACAAAAGGATCCCGCTTCAAAGGGCTGAAAGGACACTGTAGACACTACCCACGGCCCTGGTTTAGGGTAATGTCTTTTTCATCTTGGTTTTCATCATTCAATGAAATTAACAAATGAAACATCATAAAAATGTGGCCATGAAAATTTTCTGTCATGGGAGGGGGAAATGGGGGTTGCTGTTGGGAGAGAGGTCTACGCAAGAATGCCACAGGGATGCGCCACTCCAGCTCCTCTCTCCTGCCTTGCTTTGGAGGGCTGGTGGTGCACCCGCCACTACCCAGAGTCACACTGCAAAACTGACATTTAACTTCACTTAATTCCTAAGTCTCAATATTAATAGTGGGCATAATTTTAAAGTTATTTATATTAAATAAAATATTTCAGCCCATGGAAGTTGAGGCATTGTGGCATCCTGTAATATTGAAACTGGGTGACAAATGTTCTGATACAGCACACTTTTCCAGAAAGGGAAAAATTAGGGCCTTTTTCTTTGGTTCTGCTATAACTCAATACTTTTCACAGCGTATTCTGTAACATAATTTGAAATATTACTTCAGGGTGTTGCCAGTAAATTTCATTTATCATTTACAAACCATAAAGCAGGCAAGAGAGGGGAAAAAAAAGGCAAATGCTTCCCTCCTGTAGTTTCACACAGTTATTCATGCCTCACCACTCATAGATGACAGTATTTCAGCAGCTTTACTAAAGAATTGATTATTTTATCCTTCCATAGAAATTAAAAAGTGTATTTATAAAAGTAACATCCATCTCAGGATGTAAATCCTTAGAACAGATAACTGAGGATAACTTTTGAAAAATGTTATATTGATTACATGTAAATTAAGAAATTCATTACGCTTGATTGCAATGATCCATACTGCTGCTTCTAGCTGGAAAACTTTGCATCTTTGTTTAAATGAAAACATAAGGGATGCATCTTATGACTTAGTTGCATAGGAAACGAGATCACCATCGCCGTTTTAGAGGTTGGCTGATGCCCTCAGTCTCCATAAAAGTTTATGCATCCTCGGGTTTTGACCCTCTAAACTACTCCATGAATTCCAGAGGAATTTTAACTATTACATTAAAGTTCACCTACTTTCATCAAAAAATAGCACGTGTGGGCTTCTTGCAAGTAATTTAGATTTTGATTTTTCTACTTAAATTATAGGTATTGCACATTAGGACTGACATTCATGTTGCCTTCCTACCAAACTTCATCTCAGTATAATTTCTCAGGCCAATTAAGTTATTCCATGCCAATAAAATTCCATCTGCGCTTGCAGTATTGAGCCTTGAAATCGTAATTTTCTCAAATATCTCAGTGCCACAGTTAATGCAAACTTTGAAAACAAATGGCTTCCAATAGTTTGCTTGAAGAAAGATGATACAAGTCACTAATCAGGGCAAAGATTTAGGTTCTTGGTGATGTTGGCTGAAAATGCATTAACTTTTCTCTCTGGAACAATAATATTTTGGATGTTTAGATCATAATGTAATTGCAGAATTTTGATTAAGAGTCTCTTCAGAAAAGCTCAAGAAAATTTAATAAGAGTTAAAGATCTAATTCAAATTTGCCAAGTCCCTGCCCGTGATCACCTGTTTAACATTCTTGTGAGTCCACTGGCTATTAGTCTAAGCATAACATAATAAACAGTAATTAATAAGCAATACAACAATATTTATTTGCATTAATTTTCCACAGCATTGCAATGATTTTCCTAATGAGGTGCATTATCAGGATCCAGTTTGCAGAGAAACCTGCAAGTGTCTGCATTGTCCTGAGTAGAGAATATTTTTCTGGCATAAGAAAAGGTTTAAACAACTAAACCTTTTGAAATACACTGTTAGCAAATGCCTTCGCTCTGAACACCTCTTGTAATAGTAGAATCAAACATTCTCATTTTAAATTTCAGATCAATTCTTTTCTAATTAGCCTGCCTCAGATTTCTGCTTTCTGTTAAAATTCCATCTTACTCACAGGTAATTCTGGTATTGATAGAGTCTCATCTACCTTGTATCAAAATGGCAAATTTTTCCATCATTTATCTCCAATAAATTCAAATATGACTTAGAATGCAGAGATGAAACCTGAATCATATAAGCTAAAATACTGAAAATATGGGCACTACTGGGGTGAATTGAAGGTGAATACATTGCAAAATTGTAAATAAACTGGGGAATACATTGGTATAAATCTGCATAACTCAGTCTAGAAGACTCTCGTAGATATGCAAAGACAGGTTACAACCTTCCTCATCAGCTAGAGCTGTCTTTTGCCCACATTACCCTTGGTCCAAAGATTACCTGTTTCTACCTATTTCCATCCCAGCAGCATGATGTGGCAAGAGTCTGTTTTTATCATGTGTTTGTATTACCTATTTCACACTGGGACATCTAGACACTGCTGAAACACAAAAAAATAATTAACAATAGTGCTAAGGATTTAGTCCCCAGATATTCTCAGAATCACTAAAAATTCAAAATTGAAAAGAAAAAATATTGAAAATGTAAAAGGATTGTAGATGCTGTAAATATTTAAGTGGACAGGCAGCTTACTTTTAAGAGGCTTTGCCTCAACTGATAATTAGGACATAATATAGTTGTCATGACCAT
Source organism: Leptocoma aspasia (assembly GCA_013399835.1). Classification (NCBI taxonomy): domain Eukaryota; kingdom Metazoa; phylum Chordata; class Aves; order Passeriformes; family Nectariniidae; genus Leptocoma; species Leptocoma aspasia. The sequence continues at coordinate 665,684 of VXAX01003861.1, forward strand.
GATCATCTCCCTTCTTCTAATGAAAACCAGACCTGATTGTACCTGTGTTAGTCTGCTTTTACTCCATTATGGAATCAGGAAGCCACATGTATAGGTATTCAAGGCCAGAAGCTCTGGTCTTGATTTTCAGTTTAATATTCATGTTGAACTTGCTGTATTTAGCACAAATTTGTGAAGATCTAGAATGAAAACAGTGATGAGTACAATCTCCCTCAGGTTTCTCAGAACTCTTGGGTTTTGGGGTTTTTTTGGGGTTTTGTGTAGCTGTTGAATGTCAAGATATGTTGTAAGGCCAGCTTTTCCTTCCCTGTCTAAAAATAGAGGGAGGATTAGCAACAATAATTTTATAAATGTATTTTGTGAAGACAGATTAATTATAGCTCACGTTCCTTTACTATCATTTCACGGGCTCTGTTTACATGCTGATGAATATGCAAGGGGTAGTGGAGAGTTTGCAGATGTTCTTTGGTTGTGTTTAGGCTTTAGTTTGAACAGGATTAAGCTTGCAAGAGTATGTAAGACTTATGGAGAATGTCAATAGCTCATTGACACCCTCAAATGGACAGAACTTTATCTCCTCCTCCCATCAGGTAGCCACGATGGTTTCCTTAAACAGAAGTCAAGAGCAATCATTTCCCATCATTCAATTAGTAGCACATAACGATTTCTACATAATTTTTTTTTCATTTATATTCACACGTGGTAGAGAATGCTGACCTTCCTATTGAAATAGAAAATTTGAAACAGACAATGCAAATCAAGTGGTTTGTTTTCTTTCAAATGCTACTATGCTTCTCTAAAATCTAATAAAATTATTTCTCTTAAGTAATATACAATTAAGCAGTTGGACTTACTGTCACAAACATGCTGCCATTATGTCAGAAAGCATACAGACTTTTTTAGAAATATTTGTCTAGCTTGAAAAAAATCTCTAAGATCTTTGAGTTCAACCATTAATGTGAAAAGTAAGAAGAAAACAGACTGTCAACACAATAAGTTTATTTTTAAACATATTATATATTGAAGCCTCATTTAGATTATAATGGAATAAGGCATAGTATAATTAATTTAATTATGAAAATAAAAGTCTTCTATTTGCCAGAAAAAAAAGGTATTTTTGGGTATATATTACAAGTTATCAATATCTTTGGCTATTCTGCTTTAACTTTATATTTTGTTTCAAAATATGAAAATCATATGTACATTTACAGGTTTTTTTATCAGAAAAATATGTCAATAATGTAATTTTATACTTATAAAAATAATGACATTATGACACAATTTCAAAGGCTTTTGTAATTCAAAGTGGTTTGAAACTGTGAATATTAGTTTTTTCACTGGAAAAAATACTTCTATATGTCACTAAATTTTATAGCATACTTAGATGCTTCAGAACATAGACAAATACTAAAAGACAAAAAATGTACATGTGGACCACTTATCTCTCTCTCATATTCTATTTTCAGTTCTATCAGAACACATTCTCACTAAGAGAAATGGGTATGTTGTGTGACTGCCTATGAAAATAAGCATAAAATGTTTATACCACTCATATTTTTCCCCAACTTGTTTGCCAGTTTCTGCTAATATTGCATTTACTTAAAATATTGTCCAATTTATATGATGGTATCAGTCTTTCTAGCAGTATGAGTCTAACACCATTCTTATTAGTCTGATTAATATCTGTGCATTTCTTTGCCATACAGTCCATCTCGTTTTTATTTCATTTGACCTTTATCTACCTCTGTGTAATAAACCAATCAGTAATCTTTTGGGAGAGAAATGAATAGGTATAAAATACTGTCATGATCTAGTAGTAAATAACTAAATCAAATTTGGTGTCTTAGAGTTGCATATTCACAGAGAGCTTAACTAGATTAAAACCACAATACTTACTTGGTTTAATTTCTAATTTAGTAGTTAAAAATTCTAATTTATGTTTTACAAGTTAAAAAAAATATCTCCCTATTTCCCAAATGATAAAGGAAGATATAATTATAAAGTAATATAAAGAAAAAGTGATAGCTGGTAAGAATTTATTTTAATGGTCTTTCATCATGTTAGTGTGAGAGTATTTACACCCATCCCTTATTTTCCCCTATCTTCTCCCCTGTCCTCATTAGGAGTCCTAAACTGGCCTCAGGAAGAATCAGAGTAAAAGTAAGAAAAAAATAACATACAATGTGAATTTTCTTTTTTAGAACATTCTAATATTAAACAGCTATTTATTTTAATAACAATTTCACATATATATATTGAGTAGGGATTTCTTTTGGTTTGGGGTTTCCGTTTTGGGGGGGTTTCTTACCCCCACGAGGTAGAACAGTCTGTCCTGGTTTTTGCTGGGATAGTTAACCTTTCTCCTGGTATCCTGTACAGTGCTGTGTTTAAGATTCTGGATGAGAACAGTGCTGATAACACACTGATGTTTTAGCTGTGTCTGAGCAGTGTTTAGTCTAAGTCAAAGACTTTTCAGCTCCTCAGCTGAAGGGGACACAGCCAGAATAGCTGACCCAAACTGATGAAAGGAATACAGCTCTTTCTCTCTGCTCACCACTACTCAAGGGAAAGGCTAAGGGTAGCTACTCATCTCCTGACATCGAGAAGGTAACCAAGAATACCCCCATCAGACTGTGAGCAACAAGCTGCTTCAGGCACTGGTACAAATCTCCTCTGAGATCATGGAATAGCTCGGCTTGGAAGGGACCTTAAAGATCATTTCATCCCAGCTCCCCTCACTTTACACAGGAAAGCCCTGGTAGAATATAAAACTCTGAGTAATGCACTGAGCTGTCCTTTCATTCAAAAGTACCTGAGATCAAAGGCCAACCTTTTCCAAAACACGGCAATAATCAGTTCATCTGTTTGGCAAGATATTGTAGCTGATATAAATCTGCTCAGTGCTTATGACTTCAAAGGCTGCAGCCATTTTGACACCACAAAGATCACACCCACACTTCCTCATAAACTGGTGACTCTCAGATCTCACAGACATAATATGGTAACAATTAAAAAACATTTACTGACTGGAGTCTTGGAGAAGAGTAAAATATTTTTGCCATTAAAAGAAGACTCCAGCACAGTTTGGCTTCCTTAAGATCCACTACTTCATATTTCAAGATGCCAGAGTATTTCTTTAAAAAAATACCAATCAAAAAAATATTTCCTTAATCTTTTAAATTGATGATTAAGTCACTTCATACCTTTCACATTCTAGGATGAATAATTTAGATTTTAAAGTATTTTTTATGTCTGTTTCTTTGTCCTACTCAAACATGCACACCCCATGTCATTTACAGTAACTGACTGTGTGCTTGGGACTGCATTTTAAATTGTCACATCAGCAACCATCTTCAGTAAACAGGGGGGGAGTGTAAGTATAACTGTGCTTGCAAAAAATTAAACAAATCAAAAGCCCAATCAGGTGGTTTCAGAGTAATCTGCAAAAATATTTTAAAACATGCTATTAAAAAAAAATTACTTGAACAAAATTCAGCAGGGAAACAAAAAAAGAAAAGAAAACGCTTCTTTTCTGGAATGCCTGTACTTGAGTGATTGAAAAAGACTCACAAAATTACTCGGTCTTGAATTGCTACACATGTGACCTGGCTTTGGTGGTAGTGGTTACAGGAATTTAACTTCAAAACCAGAATTAAAAAAGAGCACAGAGCTGAACAGCAAATAAAGTGGGACAGAGAGAGGAAGATCTCATTTAGTTTAAAATTCTATTATTTTTAGCTGTCAGCTGCTTGAGGTGAGTCAAAGGGACTTTTCCCTTTTTCAATGAAACTTTCATATATCTTTTACAATTTTCTGACTACTAGGTCAGAAGAGCTCAGGTCCCATGATTTTTTTGTCTGTTTGTTTGTTTTATGGGTTTTTCTTGTCGTTTTGTTTTCTTTTAATTTATTTGCAAAATTTCCAAGCTGCTGACAAGTATCCTGTTGGAGGATACTCTGATATTTCATCAGAAATTATCCAGGGCCTCTCAGGCACACCTCCAGCATGAGAGAAGTACAGCCCCAGGGAGGAAGGCAGAAGGGAAGGTGCGCGAGCACAAAGACAGAACAGCTCTTGCAACAAACCAGATTATCATCGCAGCATTTGGTCATTTCCTATGCCGATAGGTTCAATATAAGCACTCCAAGTCACAAAGTAGAGGGGTTTCCCATCTGTGTGAGCATCCCCCAGGTTTTCCCTCCCAGTTCCCAGCATTTCAGATTTTGTTAAACTGCCTCTGGCTAGAAGTGACTGGGTGCGGCTCCCTCCAGAGTTTATTCATGCCGTTTCCGAATATAGCCAGAGGGGACATGAAAGTGACACGAGATGTACTTTCCACTACTTTCCTTCTCTGCTAGCACTGGAAAATGGCCTGCATAACATAATAAGTATTTTCTGTCTATAATTTCCATCTTGTTATGCTTTGCAGGAACTGGATGAGCTGCTTACACAGAGCTCCTTGCCAGTTTCTGGACTAAAACCAGTGTTCTGCTCTTTCATTTCTGCTATTTTAACTTTTTTTTTTCTTTTTTTTTAACGGCTCTGTCATTTATTTTACTGCCTTTTGCAGTCTTGCAATTCCTCCAAGTTCCTAATTCCTACAGAAATTTCTTGCAAGTCCTGGAATCCTAATTTAAACTGAAGCCTTCATTTAAATTTAAACATGCATCTCTGTTACTCATCACTTCAGTTCCCAATTGCCTCCAGCTAAACAAACACACAGAGAACACAAAATTACCTTCACTCTGAGTAGTACAGGACATACCATGAAGATACTACATTCTTCTTAACGTTGCCCCTGCCTCCTTACAAATTCTTGTAATCCATGGTTGCTAAGGCTCTTAGCTGTGATCCTGTTCCATGATGCTGGTCCTCTGTTGTTCTCTGCTCTCTAAGTGGTCAAAATGGTCCTGAGGACTTCTCTTGGACAGCCAGCTGCTGATAATCCAATATTCTCCTAATCATGCTCCACATCAAGGAATCTACTTGTTTAAAAACAAATTCAAACATGGAAGCAAGATGAAGATGTGGATTTTCCATTGGTAGTATTTTGGAGATCAGGTTTCATGTTCAGTAAACCAGGTACCATTTTCCTTGTTAAAGTTGTTCTTGAATTTGACCTAGGATACATCCCCCTCATTGTTGCTTTTACTATTGTAGATGGCAGACAAGACATTTGAGGGTTTTGGGTTAGGAAACCACATAGGAAACATTATAAACTGCATCTGATTAGAGAAAAAAAGAAAAGGAGGGAACTAAAACCCAGGTAAGTGAAGAGTTACATTAAGCATGTGCTCATTGTTCAAACTTATTAAGCACTTTCAATATCCAGCAGAAAAAAATATTCTAGCATCAAACCAAACCAAGATGGAGTCTTATAGCACTAAATTCCCATAGATATCAATGTGTGGCTTTCTTTAACCTATAGCAGACTCTGCCCTATTTCACAAAATACTTTTCCTTTAAAAAGGAGCTATCTGTCCACTCTGGAGTTTCAAGTGCTGGGATATATTGCATTTGGAAAGCTTTTGCTGGTAAATGCCAGTCCAAAAATATCAAATTACTTCATTAATAACACAAGTTTGAGTAAAAATTGTGTTTTTCCCAAAAAGCTGTAAGAGAGAATATGCCATTTCCACTACCAGTAACACTGCTTAGCCTAAACTGTCTTAAATTTTGTTGTGTCTTTGCCATTAATATGGCAAAACTACTTAATGTCCTAGACAGCTCTGTTGAAAGTGCTTCTCACCCTGTCTCAGGTATGGTTTGGAGTAGAAGGTAGCCTGTTCATACATGGATGGTTTCCAGTTATTTGAACTTCCCTGTGTATCAGCTCTTACCTGTAAAAACTGGATTACTTCTTAAAAATCTCTCCAGAAATACGGGAATTTTATTAATTTTTTTGTTAAATTATTTTACAAATATTCTTATTTATATCTCCAGTTGGGATGCTATTTTCTCACCTGCCACTTGAAGTGATTGAACTATACATTCATATATATATATATATATACACATATATGTATATATATACACACATATATATACACATTCTGAAAGGGCAAGAAAGAAATCTGCTTGTCTTCTGGTGCTAGCATCCTCATAAACAATGAACCCATTTTATTTTCTGATGTAATTGGCTGTAGCTCTCTTTGCAAAACAGTTTTTGTCAGGGGCTGATTTTGTTGTACTGTTTTAAATCAGAGTAACACACTTCTACATACACTCATATGTTTAAATAATCAGTGTATTCCCTCACTGAATCTCTCAAAGTAAGCACATTTGAAAATATATCCTTTTTGTAAAATTAAGAAAACATCCAGAGTAGCTCACAGTATTGATGTTCACTTTATGAAAACCACTTTAAACATTTTTGTATTCAGTCATGATTTGTTTGTCCTGCAGCCAATTCCATTTGCCTGGAACATAAGTCCTTCTGCTTTTATTTTTGGTATTTAACATACTCTGCACCAATCTTCTTAAAACACTGTGAAAACAAACAAAACCCCCCAGTTCCGTACCAGAAAAGCACATCAAAAATAATTTAGAGAGAATACTCCTCTTACCTAAAAGGATTGAACATAAGCGTTTTCTTGAATTTCATGTTGTGTTATAAAATAAATTTGAGTTCTAGTGCTATATATATTCTAGATTATTTGCCCAATAGATTAAACAACCATAAATATTGAGTGATTCAACCTAACAGGACTTCAGTGCTGGCTAGGAGTGACTTGCATGTTAACTGATCCTGGAGCTTTAGAACACCCCAGAAAATTGTGGCTAACTAAGCTTGCTAAAATAACCTAATAAATGCAATTTTTCTAGATACTTCAATTACTGAGACTTTTCCAAAGTGATTAAAACTCCTCATGGAGTTTTACTATTTACAATTTACTAAAGCTCTGGAGAGAAACACTGGGAGGAGCACAGAGCCCTTCCAGAGGGCCATGACCAGACCACCATCCCCAGGTAGGTTGGAATAAGACTGGAAAAACAATTACAACTGTGTTGCAACTGGAATATCTCTCCCACTGATAATCTCTTCTGAAACAAGTATTTTAAAGCCTGAGGTAAAACAGGAAGGATAGCTAGGTTGTCTCCAAACTCCCTCACATTTACAAATACTTGGAAAGATACTTCCATCTCCTCTCTATTTCTGTTTTTAGGTATCATTCCTTCAAATTCCTTCAAATTGTGCTTCATGGGAAGATATCACTGAGCTGTGTAATACTACTAAACATATAATATTACTTCTAAAAAAACAATAGCAGCAATCTATCCTATCTTAGCTGATTTCACTGGTCTTGTACAATGAGTCCCAGGCTCAACATTTAACTAAATTGCCCAAAACCACTCTTTCAAACACATAATGTGTGTAAGTAACTCTTCTGTAAATTGTCTGGGAACATACTGCAGAACAACTCTCAAGACAAAAACTAGAGCTGAAATATTTTCCCATGCACCCTCTAGCCAGGTGACATTCCTCTCTCTTGTTGAATATTTACCCCCAGCACAACCAAACAGACACTATCCTTTGTACCCATGTTTGTTTGTGCTTCCCCTCCTGTTGATATTTATGAGAGCTGTTTCTGATACCCTTGTAGCATCATCCTAATTTTGGCAGCAGTTTCTGTGTGTTCAGGTTCCAAGAGGAATGGAAAGAACATAAGCTGTCTCCAAATTGAAGGAATCAATTTTCATTTCTAAAGTCAGATGGGCTTTCATTTATTGCCTATTGACTCCATGGAGGGACAATAATAGTGTTGCTGCTTTCAGTGAAAAGGACCATTATTGAGGACAACGCACTCAGTCAAAAAAGATGCCAGCCCTCACCCTTCACTCCCCAATTTACAAGCTGGGCTTTTTCCAGAATCTGTTTTCTACCTGGCCAGCTCAGTCAGAGCCCCAGGGTATAAGGAGTATGTGAATATTTTTGGACATCAGTACAACAAGCAGAGAGGAAATGAGAGAGTGAGCACAAGCCTCCAGCAGCAACTCCCCAGGAGCCAGCTGCTCCTGTCCCCCCAGCCCAAAGCAGCACCATATGTTTGGCTGCCACCCATGCAGCCAACAGCCTTGGCTGGAGGCATCAAATCCATTTGGATTCCTCTTGCTAGTGCTGATGGACACCCAGCCTTTTCAGATCTCAGCCAAGCTGTAAACAGACTGTGCTGGCACCACTGGGCTCACTAAATCAGCTCTGCAGTAACAGAATCTACCCCTGTTCTCATCAGCCTCAGACAAATCACACCCTGGAGGTGACAGACTCCAGAAAAGATTTACCAGTCTCCATTCCCAACTCCAGCACAGCACCTGGCTTCAGAGGATTTAGCCAGAAAACCATGTTCCATGTCCAAACAGGCTCAGTACCTTCAGTGAGGTACTTAAACTGCAGAGCACAGTTGGCCAGGTCTTTTCCCTGCTCTTCGTTTTTCCTTGGAAATCTGGAGCAACAAGCAGAATAGGAAGTGAAGAAGACTAATTTTTGGATCACTCAGTTTTAAAATAAGTTGTTTAAAATCCAGCAGTGGCTTTTGGGAGGTTCTCGCAGAGTTTCAGAGAAATGGTGTCTATTCTAATTCTTCTACTGTATGCTAATTAAAGTTGGTACTGATGATACACGGTTTGCCATTCTACTGCAGCTTCATTTTCAATGATGCACTACCACTAGAACCTTATTCTTAACACCAGTCTTTCCACAGTTTTTAGTCATGGCAAAGATACCAAAGATGGGTTGTAAGTAGATGAAATAACCACACTCAAAAACGTACCCATTTTTTTTGCCGTAATATCTAACCTTTAGTCTTTTAATAAAGCAGAGACTTATGAATGTTTTCTCTTTCAGTATCCATGTTTCAATCTAAAATCCCAGTATATTTACTTGCAAAACAGTAGTGTGTTCCACATACAGATTCTTACTTTATAGTTGAATTTATATACTTCTCAGAAATTATGTCATTGAGAACTCCATAGCATACCGTCCTTCACAAGAACATGATTTTTTTTTTCTGATTTCCAACTGAGTAAAGTTTTCATGGATACCAGTGGTTATGCTTCGTATTTAAACTCTTGGAGTTTCGTTCTAGTTTAACTGTGAAATAATCCTGTTGGCTCTTTGCTGACACATTATATACATGCCTTCTTTTGTCTAAAACTTGCACTTTAAGACTGCAGTTAATGACATGTGCACACCTTTTCCAGAAAGCAGTTTCACTGTGATATGAAGGAGTAAGGTAATTTAATATATGCCAAAGTGCAGAACTACACGAGCTAGAAACTGTCTCTCTGCATAGTTAACTTGAACTGCTGCATATTCTCTGAGAGTGTTTTGTTGTAGACTTTTTGTGTTTGTTGTGGAAGAAATCTGTGTTGAGTAATAGAGAGCATCAGAATGTGCTACTGCTGTCCACCCACGATGGAAGGAAGCCACTGAGTTTTCAGTTTACAGATGTTTTCAATGATAAATCTCTGCTATTTCCTGTATGAAGTTATGTACTCCAACATGTGCTGCTCTAAGTGTTACAGTAAGTGAGACAAGAACCATCAGAGAGACCTGAATTTTGACATCTACATTTGGGATTTTGTTTCACAGGTTTTTAGGATCATAAGGGATAATTGTAATAGCATCACTTGGTTCCTTAAACCAGTGCAAACCCCATTCACGTATTGCACCACTGAAACTCTAAATGCCCAAATTATATCCTCTTTATAACAGTATTTAAAAATTTAAATTATAGGACTTTCCACAATCAGATCAGACACAACCACAAAAAAAAAATCCGAACATGAGGATGTATAAGGATTGTAATACCAGTCTCTGATATTTTGAAAAGATTATAAATTAATCTTTTCACCACAAATATTTTCCTAGCCTGCACACAAATCAGCATGTCCTTTCTAGTTAGGTGACCTAATTATTGCAAGAATTTAAGAAAGCCAGCTGGGTCAAAACAAGCCCAAGTGGTCTCAAGCCTGCCAATTTGCTAAGCTTATGTTTCCATTATATTTGAATTAAAAAAAGGTCCATCATTCTTTGCCACAGGTGCACTAAGCTGCTGTGGTTGTTTGTCATCATTTTTATACAAGACAACCAGGTTGCCTCCCAGTTCGCAAATATTGTGGATAATGGGCATTACTTAAAGCAACACAGGCCTGATTAACAAGAAAATTCTTTTTTTTTTTTACCTGTTACTCTCCTTTTCCTCTTGCACAGTACTATATTAATTTGAATATGGATTTTTTCCACACATCTCTCACATACAGGCAGCACCTTCAGCTCATTAGACCAGAAGACTCTTACAATTAGTCTTTTTCCAGGGCAACAGCTTCTCTTGCTACTCCATTCAGGAATAAATAGAGTCTCTGCATATAAAATTATTACAAGGCTCATACATGCCTCCATTTCACCTATGTTTCATAGCAATGCACCTTTATCTGTTGCAAATGTGTTTTTATGCGTGGACAGAGAAAGCATTTTATTTCAAGATCAGCTGAAGCCTGTGAAAAGGAGACACAAACGCAGTCTTCTCTCATCTAGACTTTGCTTATTTTCCTTGTCTTAGCTGTTTTATCTGTACATAATAGTAGCTGGAGAGTATGAATTCTCCTGAGATCTAAATACAATCATTGCTGAAATCTTATCTTTTAAAAAGGTAAGACAAGTTATTATAACCAGAGTACCATATATGAGAGCCTTTCATTTTCCATACACTGCAGAAAGAATACTTCCTTTTAAGGTATCATTCCTGCTAAGCACACTCCTGGAAAAGCTGGCAGCCCACGGCTTGGGCAGGAGCTCTCTTTGCTGGGTTCAGAACTGGCTGGATGGCTGGGCCCAGAGTGGTGGTGAATGGTGCTGCATCCAGCTGGGGACAGTGACCAGTGGTGTCCCTCAGGGATCTGTGCTGTTTAACACCTTTTTGATGATATAGATGAGAGGATTGAGTCCACCATGAGCAAATTTGCAGATAACACCGAGCTGGGAGCATGTGTCTATTTGTTGCAGGATAGGAGAGTTCTGCAGAGTGACCAGGACAGGCTGGATAGATGGGCAGAATTCAACCTTATGAGGTTTAGCAAGTCCAAGTGCTGGGTCCTGCANCCTCCCCCCGCCTCCCATCCCACAGCTCAGAAATGTCACGATGGGTGAAGGGCAACCCAGAATCCTAAGGGAGTTGAGGGCCAGGGGCTGCTTTGCCTTCTGGTGGGGTGATTGACACAGCTGCCATACGGAATGGTGGGTCTGACCTGTTGTCCTGTGGGTTTTGGAGTTTTTTCTTATGTTTTTTTTTCCTCCTTTAGGCACNTTTGGCTGCTGATTGGACATGAGCAGTCATGTTCAGTCAGCAGCCTGGCAGCAGGGCACACTCCAGCAGTGTGCCCTGGTGGCCAAGAAGGTCAATGGCATCCTGGTCTGTATCAGGAATAGTGTGGCCAGCAGGACCAGGAAAGTATGGCGCTCAGTGCCATGGTCTAGTTGACAAGGTGATGTTAGGTCATAGGTTGGACTTGATGATCTCAAAGCAATTTTCCAACCTAGTTAATTCTGGGATTATGTGATTATGTGGTGTCTGCTTAAATCTCCATGATGACCTTAGGACACTCAGTTGCTTGCCAAGCAGGTAAAATTGCAATTCAAAATACTATTTTGCACTGAATAATTGTCTTGGGGATGGTTTGTATCCCATAGCCATTTTTTGTGCCCAGAATTGTCACCGTAACCACCACCCCACACCTA
>VXAX01003861.1:677570-704715 GCA_013399835.1 Leptocoma aspasia
TGCTGGCCGTGAGCGGAACTGCACCGAAGGGGAAAGTGCCCGCCGGCCGAGAGAAGGCTGCGGGTGGGTTTGTGCTGCTGCGCTCCGGCTGCGCTGCCGTGGGCGCTGTGTTTGCCTTGCTTTGTATATATATATATCAGTAAAGAACTGTTATTCTTTTTTCCCTATCTTCATCCAAAAGCCCTGTAACTTCAAAGTTATAATCTGGAGGGAAGGAGCTCATATTTTCCATTCCAGAAAGGTTCTCACCTTCCTGGACAAACAACTGTCTCTTAAACCAGGACCATATTAGTACAAAAGAAATATTGAAGGTTATCACTGTCCATATTTGCTGTAAAAACTCTGTGGACTCTACATGCAGAGAGCTCTCCTAGGCCACAGGAGACAACACTCGCCTCCCAGTCCCTTTGCCCACCATTGCTATTTATTTTTCACCACAAAATCATTCAGTGTTTTAGTGAGATGAAGGTTATTGGCATCAAAACCATAGAGAGAATGAACACACAGAAAAAAAAGAAGGAAATATTTGAATGAAACAAAGTAGAGCTAGGCTTCCTCTCACACTAATTTTCACAGCAGTTGAAGGCTAAATGCACAAAACAACATATGTACCTTTTTATATTGTAGTATCTATATTATTCACATGCTTTCTGTGCAATACATGGGAAGAACCTCGTGTTGGATGTCAGACCTGAACAAACCACTAAGAAAAGCAGATTATGGCAGTATGGATTAAGCCTCCAGTCTATGGGAAGAGATCACCCTCCACAGCCATCTCTGAGAGGGCTGCATACTGGACTTGGATTAAATGCAAATGTTTAGAAAAATATTTTAAGATGTAATTTTATTTTTCTTAAATAAAACCCCACCATTATCTCTACTACCTTCAGGACAAGAGCATAGAACAATTCTCACAAAATGGAAGTATATGAAAATACAGTGCATACTTTTGTCTTTATCTGAGCTATGAGATAGCCCAGCTTCAAAACCCTTTGTCTTCACAGGATGCTTCAAATTCTTGTTAAAATTTCAATCTCTCCTAGCCACTACCCTACCACACAATTTCAAATTTTCCCATTGAAGCTACTGCCTTTATTTAATGTTTAAAACACATATTTTTAGCCACAGAGATCAAAAAACAAAAGAAATGAGAGTTGAGGAGTGAGTGGCTGTAAGGGTAGACAATTGCTTTCCCATGTCTGGCACAGCATGCATCCCTTTTCCTGTTCCTGTATTTCCTCTGGAGTCCAGTCTTACATGTGAGTTTGGAGGCAAACCTCCACAGCACGGGGCTCAGCCATAGATTGCAAAGTCATGCAATGAAACTGGATGAAGCTTTAAATACTTCTGTGAGCCATAAAACTGTTTGCACGGTCATTTCTCCCTGTGTTTCCCACACTGATACTTGGACAAGGGGTTGGAGAATGTGTGCACTGGTCAGATTTCAGCTTCAATTATTACCCAGTTTTTCCAGAGTCTCCACTGAGTTTTAATTAAACAAAGTATTATTTACCAACACTGCTGTAAATATTTTTTACAGTATGGTTTAAACTGTTCTTGTGTGTCTCTTCAGAGAGGCTTTTTTCAGTGGCAGTTTACTTGATCCCAGAACATTATTTTTTACAAGTGGTCAGTCATTTATGAGTTACAGCTCTGAGGATGCAAAACACAGCACCGTTGTTAATTATGAATATTTTTATTGATTTAAGTATTATTATTATTATTAATAATAATAATAATGTAAGCTGCATTGCAGAAAATTTTGCAAGCCAAGTTTTGTGTGCATGCAGAGTTTGACCCTGGGATACAGAAAGGAGAGAAATTGTGCCTGAAAATGTAACAGCCTGCATTATTGAAAGAAAACACATGTATACCATAGTCTCCTAGGTCAGATGCTACGTTAACCTAATGCTAAAAATGGAGGCTTCCAAGTACTTATCTTGGGAAACTGAAATCCTTTGCAGGTTGCAGAGAAAGAAATTAAACTTCTTGGCATTTTCTATGAATTCCAATATTGCATTAAAAAAGGTAAGGAAACTGTAAGGGTTAAATATTTTGTGGTGGCTTTTGTTTGATTTCTCTTGCTGTTCTTAGATATAGCAACTATAAACGCAGCCAGGGTAAAGAATGCAGCAAAGACATTATTGACAGCCACATCCTCTCAATGTGTTTATCCTAATGGGCACTTAAGAGTAAAGTGTGATGCAGCAGTGACAGAAATGCTTAGACACAACTTAAATAAGTGGTCAAACAACTCTGATCGTTATTTCAGTACATTTTTTAACGTAACCATTTCAGTAGTGAATATAAAAAGCTTACATGAGTATGGAGAAAAGTAGTTGTTGAGCACCCATTAATAAACAGTTTATTTGCTCAAAAGTCTCAGTATTTCCATATATGAAAGGAATGTAAGAACCACTACCCCATGGGATTGTTTGGGTTTGACCTTAAAGATCACCTTGTTCCAATCCCTTGCCATGGTCAAGGACACTTTCCACTAGATCACTCAACCCAAAGCCTCACCATACTGGGCCTTGAACACTTACAGGGATAACCAGTATTTTGGCAATTACATTTGGCAATTTTCACAATCTTTTCTGTCACTATACCACCAAGAACGATAAAACTAGTAAGCATTTAGAGAAGTACTAGGAACTTGTGTTCTGGGCAGGACAATCACTGTCGCGTTTGGTGCTTAAACCACACCAGCAACCCCTAAATCTCTATTAGTTGTCAAAATGCAGCAAATCCAGATTTATTATACATTTTGTTTCATCTGCACACTATCAGTTTTCCCTGTTTTTTACACAGAAGAGACGTGTAAGGTGCTAGGGTTTTTATATATGTGTACATACACTTACATAAATATTATATAATTTCTCTGATTTATAAAGGAAGACTGAAAAAAAGAGGAGCTCTAAACCAAGCAGGATTAAGACAGATTTTTCTCTCATTTAATGCTATCCGCAGATCTTTTAATAAGGTTCCTATCAATAATAAATGCAACTCAAACTCCAATGCATTTCAGATATAACCTAAGTAAACCTCCTTGCTCCTGGAGACTGGTCTCTTCATATGATAAGATTCTTGCAGCAGTGCACATACCAAATACTATTACTGTGTGTTGGTACAGAAATCCCCTCTAGGAAAACCTTACGTGTTTTATAATATTTGGATGCCTAGTGCTACCAGAGAAATTCACTGCAATCTACTTTTTCTAGAAAGTCCTCTCTGCAAACAATGGCTCTTTAAATCATTGAGACTATCCGTGTGACTTTAGGCCAGCAGGTATAAACTGATTTAAGGGTTTTAAATTTAAAACAGGTTCGTAATCCCCAGTGGATGATATGACTGTGAAAATGAAGCTTATCAGGCTGTCCTGCAAGCTTGTAGACAGAAAGCAGCCTGAGCCTGAATGTCTTATATTTCCTCCTCTAGAAATGAGAAGAAACAGCTATCTGCATTTATTTATGGAGGAATCTACGCATTTGGCGAAGAGTTTCATATTCTGCTGCTGATTTTGTAACAGACAGCAACGTTTTATCCAGGTCAACAGAAAAATAATCTACAAGTTTAATAACTATTTTCAAACTACCACCTTGTACGTTTTTAACATAACCCCCAGTCCCCCTGTACACCTCATACACTCTATGTGCCCAGGCTGGAATCAAATAACCAGGCAGGCATGAGTTTTGTCTTCAGAATTGCTTTCCTGACCCTCCCACTCCTGTGAAAAGTCAGCAGCGGGGAGCTCTAGGCGTGCAAGTCAGCCCTTTCCATGCTGTACAGGCACCCAAAAAAGGCATTGGGTGTAGAGGAATTCAGGAATCCAGTGGAGCCTACAATTACATTGTAATTACAATTACACATCAAAAAGTGAGGGCAAGGGAGGATTTGAGGGATGTGCTAGCTAGATCCAGCTAAAGAGATATAAACTGGGAAATTCAGTCATGGGCGGGGTTGTTGGGATACGATATACTCCATAAACATGTCTATGGGCTGTGCAGGATTAGTGTGTGGGTCAGATTTTAAGGGAAATGGAGTGAGAGAGCCAAGAGGAGTTAACATGAGGTAAGGTGAGGGAACTTGGAGAACAAGGCTAAAAACTGGACACTGAAGAAGAAAGAAGCTTCAAGGGGAGGGTTGGAGATGAGACAGAAACAACCTAGTTAAGGAGGAGGAAGTGATGCCCTTGTGAACTTCAGGACTGTTACAGCATCCTGGCTTCAGAGTCAGCCTGATGTTGCTGTTTTAAAGCACCAAGAAGAGCAGGAGCTGAGAGCAACCCCAGCATGAGCAGTACCCACACTGACAAAGTGAAACCCTACAGAACCTGGACGCAGTGGGTTTAGTGAGGTGCTGGCAAAGGGACCCGTTGTCAGCCCTCAGCACGCCCAGGTGACAAACCAGGATGAGGATCCAAGGACTCCCGTCAGCAGCAGCTGGATATGGGTTGGAGGCACAGCTATAAAGTCAGTCCCGGGTTGACCCTGAGAGCCAAAGAGGACAAACACTCATAGAACAGCTGCCTGCTCCAGTCTGAGACACTGCAGTGAGGGGGAGTGGGAGAATGGGACCCAGGTGAGGCTTGTGGGGCCAATAATGCCTAGTAGTAGGAATGAAGGGTAAAAACAGGGAAGAGGTGTCAAATATTTAATGAGGCGTTACAACTTCTTCCTGTCAGTAACAGAGGCAGCTCGATGAGACTCAAGTCCTGCTGGCATTCAAAGGTGCTGTAGCAAACCTCCCAATGTGAGCTCCTGGTATTTCTAACCAGCAAAGCACAGCATGAGCTCCTGATGTGTAAACAAGCTGAGAATCTCTCCATTGTTCAGGTGTCAACAAATGCCTACACATCTTCAAATGTCCCATCTACAGCACTGTGAAACCAATAAGGAGATTAAAGTTTCATTGCACACAAAGAAAACAAACGAAGCTTATGCAGGCAACAAAATTCTTGCTTTTCTGGGGTAACGTTAAGCAGGAATTTTTGTATCTAGCATTAAAAAAAAAATTTATAAGATACTTTACAAGTGCAGTTCTTCAGAACAAATGTATCGGTTTTATGCCCAGGTTGACTGGGATTATTCCAACAGTTTTTCACAGTTCTGGCAAAAAATATTTATCCTATAAAATATGCATCTGCATAAACACCAAAAATACAGGTTTTTATGGCCATGTCTTAACACTCCTGAAATGAGCACTGGGGGTTCAAAACCCACCCATGTTTCTCAACTGTAAAATCCATTTGTTTACTACTAAAAATACCTCCTTGTGTATGACAGGCTAACAAAAAATAGTTTTGAAAAAAGGAACTAAAAGGATGACATTGACTTTTACCTGAGCAATGTTGGTTACACCACCCCCACTACAGCAACGGCACCATAATATAAATGACTTTTCACCGAGCTTCAGGACAGAGAGAAGCTCCACTAGGGAAGGATGGGATGCAGCCAGAGGCAATTGCGGGCTTGCTATTTTCTAGGAAGTTCAAACATTTTTGTACTACTTTGCAAATAAAAGACAGGCACACTTACAACAGAGAATATAGCTAATATAAAAATGTAGCTGCTGTGCAGAGGCAAAATATAGCTGTTTTTTCTGGAAGATGCAACGTTCCTTTTATTTTGGTGTCATTTACAAAGATAAAGCAGTTCATTGCAATTTTTGTATTTACATAAATTCAGAATTCAGCTTGAGGTCAGAAAAGCTTATTTTATTGCTGTCTTTCAAGTATACACCGCTGACGTCAACTGGCTTTGCAGTGTACCAACAGCACAACAAATTTACATTTTTTTGCAGAGATCACAGTGGAAGACCCATCACAGAATTCCATGATTTGTTCACTGGGGAAAACACTTATGTGCCAAAGACAGGAAGACCTCAGCCTGCAATAATCCATTACTTAAATGAGAAAATTATTCTATAGACCAAAAGCATCAAAATAAAAAAGGACATTTTAGGTTTCGTGGGAGTTACAATTCTTTATTATAAGAATAAAACATTGCAAAAAAGGTGTTGGATCATTTACTGAAACTAACATTTGCATAACTTTTTCAGTGTTTTGAATTTGTATTTGAAACATTTGAAAGAAATAATAAGGGATAATAATATCCTTCTTTTTTTTTTTAGTTTTTTTTTAAACATGCCTGTGTGGCAAGAATGCTCTAAGTTTGACAAGGGTGGTACCATCTATATACATTTAGGAAAACATGCTTGCTGTGGGTGTACAAAAATAAAATTTATTTGTTAAATTACACATAAATATAAGGTACAAATGTATTTTTAAAATACAGATAAAGATAATCACACTTGCATTGTGTACATATGAAAATACAGTATTTTAATATTCAACATACACAGACACATTTATGATAAATGCAACTAGTTGGCAATGCCAGTTCTCCTCAGTCTATTTTTTGTTCTTATTTTTTTTCCCCTTCCAGTTTTCCATAAATATGGAAAAATAGGCTTTTGAAACAACTAGTTCTGCCGGACATCTTGCAGCAGCTTGTTAATTTCTGCCACCAGCTCACTGGCATCCATGAGTTCATGTTTGCCATCGCTGAGGTGGTTGAGCACATTGTCAAAATCATCTTCTTCATAATTCTCTGGGATCTCCTCCATGGCTGGCAGCCATTTGGACGAAGGCTGCGCGCCCGAGTGAGTCCCCAGAGCGGGCCCATTGCTGGCAGGGTTTTGGAAATGTGTGCTGGCTGCCCAGGCTGCCACCCCCGGTGGATAATTTACATTCTTGGCTGGCAAATGTCCCTTCCTGCGCTCCAACGAGTTGGAGCGCTCCATCTCATTGCACTCCGCGTAGGCGTCCAACGAGGGAGGCAGCAGGCGCTGGAAGACGCTGCTCATTTCGGAGAGGAGGGAGGAGGTGCAGGTGTCCCCTGATTCCTCCTCGCTCTGGCAGTCCTTCCCAAATGTTGAGAAGCTCTTCTTCTTCTCACTGGCGTCAGCTGCCTGGGCATCCTCCTCGAGGCCCTGATGATGCTGCTGCTGCTGCTGCTGCAGGTGCTGCTGGGGTGACTGGAACTCCTCCCCAGGGATGAACATGTTGCTTCTGTAGTCAGAAGAGGGAGAGGGCAGTGGTGGCATCCAGCACTGGTCCGAGTGGCCCAGGACCCTGCACTCCTCCGTGCACAGGCGCATCGCTGCAAGAGAGACATGGAGAGAGTGAGCATCCCCTGCTGCTGCACACAGCACCTGCACTCACAGGGATTCCTGTCACCAGGACTGAACCTCCCCAGAGATGGTCAAATCTGGTTTCACCTTGTGTGCGCAGGAAGGTGGCAAATACAAATGGTCTGGTACCTCCATTGCCAAGAACAAGAACAACCAATGCTGCTCGTAAGACAGTAATGCAATCTCTTAACTAAGGCTGAAGGTAAACATGTAAATTCCAGGTGGAAAAACAAGCACTTGTGGCTTGAAGCCACACAAGCCCTTTGTACAGTTCTAGCTCATTAAAAAATATATGGAAGAAATTTCTACCTCCAAGCACTTGAATTGTAGAGTTTTCCACGTGCAACTAGTGAGGCATATCAGAGCAATCAAGTGGGAATAAATGGACAGGGGAAATAAAGAGCAAAGAATAGTAACATGCACAGGGATCTCTTTTTCCATTAAACAACTCCTTTGTTCTGACAATGAAGTGTATGTAGAACTCAAGGTGATCCACTGCCATACCGTTTTAACTAAAGCAGTTAAATTTTAATCCCCTATCAGAATACCTAGGGTCTAATTCCCAGCCTGTGTGACTCTGGTGTTGATACTGGATTTATAGTCTCAGGTGCACTTGCAGCTCTGTACCTCAGGCTACTGGCCCATGCTGACTCAGGCCTTGGCATAAGGAGGGCTCTAACCCACTGGATGGGAATCCAGGTCAGCCATGAGGGCTGAAGAGCAGAAGACAACAGAGCTGCTCTCTCAGCTTCTTGGTTTATTGATGTCTCTCAGGTAGAAGCAATAAGATGGGGAAAATGACTGCAACCCTGAGTGCTACACTGGTCCAAACTGGCCCACGAAGGGGCACTGCAAAGAGTCCTTTGCAAACATTCCAAGAGTCTGAGAATGGTTCCTGGAAGCAGAGACAGGCAAAGTCCAACTTGACAGACCTGCAGAGAGGGATGTGCCAGGAGAGACACTAAATTTTCCACCCCAAAGGGAACTGATTGTAGGACACAAAGCCTCAGGCTAGGTGTCTGTGCACATGCCAGATGTGCTGGAGAAGACCTGGGTGCTGCTGGGGCCCTAATGGGTTTGAGGGACCAACTTAAAAAGACAGATTTCAGAAATTACAGACTCTTTGCATTATGCATATTTTGACCATAAGAAACTCCTGCCCATATCACTTAACAGTTAGATTACCCCACACAGAATAGAATTTATTGTTATTTCTTAGTATATACTGACTGTATAAGAAATGTTTGCAGTCGTGCCCTGGAAGTTTTCCTTGCTCTCTCAACACATTTCCCATCTGGCTCTGGATCCACTCCGTTTATCAAAAAATCTTATTGTAGTGGTATAAGCAGAACTGAACAGAGTATTTCAGTTTTGGATGTACTAGTGATTTATAAAGTCCTACTCTCATACTGTCAGCACTATTCATTTTTGCACTTTACACAGCCTATCATATTGTTTGCTTTCCTAATGGCCTTTCCATTCCTATGAGTATAAACTTTCTCCATGTCATGTATGCAACAGTATGAATTTCTTCAAGGTTACAAGCTCAGACTGCAGCCTGGATATTGCTCAAACTATTGCAAAATAACTGCTGATCCAGGAAGTTTCAAACAAACAAAGCAAACTAGAATATATCAGTGCCTGAAGTTTTGATACAAGTGACTGAAATGCCTGCAAATGTTTCTTCCCATGTATGACGTTTTACAGAAAATGCCCAAGAGTTAGAACTCTTAACACGGATCACTTAGATGTCAAAAGACATCTAAGTGATCCGTGACCAGTTCTCAAGTCATCCCAGAACGTGAGGATTACACTTCTAATTAAGAAGATTCCTTTAAGACTCCTTTAAATTCATTAGATACTTTCAGTGGTCTAGCATTTCATTAGTAGCAAAGTTTGTCTTAGTGTCAGTTTTGCAGCTGTTGTTATCAGGAATGGTTTTGGTTAAAAATAATAAATTCTGACATTCCTGAACCTAAGATCAAAAAGTACTCTGAAGTAACTGAATGGTGACACAATTTGTCCTTAAATCAGCAATAAATTTTAAAATGTCCTTAAATCAGCAATAAAATTTAAAATGTACATCTGTGTCCAGATGCACAACAGCTTTTTTTTTTTCTCTTTTTATTTTTTTTTCCAGAATTTAAAGCTTGCTGGATAAGATTAAAAAAGAAAAAGAAACAAGCTTTTCAAGGACAGTTATGGAATTTTCTGATCATGCAATTTGTGGAGTTTTGAGGGACTGGCTCCATTCCTTTCTTGTTCCACCTTAAATACAAACTGAAAGGACCTTCCCACAGCATGTTTGCCTGTGTCCAGACTGACAATGCAGAAACCTTTCAGAATGGAGAACAGGAAACCTTCAGGAAATTTTCTTTTCCTTTTCATATATTGGGATTGCAGATAATTCAGGTCTCATCTAAACAGGTTCAACAAACTTATCTGAAGGATTAAGGCCATGCATAGCAATAAATGGACATCTGGGTGAGATTAAATACCAATCTTGATAGCCCAACCCAGTTCTGTCTGCACTGAGAGGAGTTTTTCAAATTACTTTGAATTTAATTAGCCTGGCATTTTTGGAAATCCTATCCTTAAGCTTACTGTTTAGAGAGGGAATTGTAAGAGCTGAAAATGGGTCATGGGCATTTCAGCCAGCTAAGAGGACAACCATTCCTGTCTGCTGGCAGCCCCCAGTTGCCCACTGTAAAGGGATCACTCTTCCTTGGCAGCAGCAGGGCTGGATGCCAGTGCAAACACCATTGCACTTCAAGTTCCCCAAGCCAACTGAGGACTCCAGCAGATCCCTCCCTGCCTCCTTGCTAAAGCATAGGAGAGAATGAGACATGCCTCATGCTAGCTAGCAGAAAAATAAGTAGTAGGAGTTTGGGAGGATGAGGATAAAAATATATTAGAAGTCCAGATTTCAGTGAAAGATTCTGAAAATAGAGTCACTCTTCAAGGCCTCTGGTTTAGAGCGCATTTGAGGAGGTAGGTGAATGGCCAAGTATGTGATAAAAGACCTAGACTGGAGCAAAACATGCACAGAAAATTATAATGTTAAAATGTATAAGAAAAACAATTTGAACTTTTGCAGTTCTGTCTTGTCTAGCATAACAACTCTGCTAAATCCATGGGGGTCACTTTAGGAAGGCCATGTGCTGCACCACCCCCCAAAGCAAAGGGCCTCCATTTATAAAATTACTTTATTAAACTTGTTAAATTTATAAACATGGTTCAGTGAACCCTACTGAAATTATCTGCCCTCTGGTTATACAGAGAAAACTAAATATGATCTGAAGCAAGAACAAGATCTAGGGTACAACCAGAGGCTGTACAATTATTAAAGTAATTACAAAATTCTTCTATCTGTACTAAGCATGAATTCCCATGACCTTTAATTCAACTTTTATTTGGGCATAAATTTAAAAGCAATACTTCATACACATGAATATGTGTATGTGTGTTTATCCTACTGCCACTCACCCTTTTCTAATTTATTTTTCTTTTCTGCCCTCTGCCCCTGAGTTGTACCTCTTAAATTCTTGTTTCCAGAAATTAGGATTGCAAGATTTAAAATCTGGGAAATATTTAGAACCTTGCCTTGCTATGCAAGTTCATTTTTCAGTGGGAAAAACACCTTTCTTCTCCATCTGTATTTCTAGCTCACTTTCACACTCAATTTCTAAATGGTAAAAGTTTGTATCATATGGATCAAATCAACTGCAGAAAACCTATCTCCCAAATTATAGTTCACTGTATTTTTAACAAACCACAACTGCCTGGCTTTGCAAAAACATCCACCCAGTCATTAAAAGTCTAAGGCCTTGGAGCAGATCATACTTTTAGGAGGAATCTGGAGCCAGCTCATGATGTGTGTAACAAAAAAAGTAGGCATTGCTCTGGGTAGATTTGCAGTTGTATCTGAGGTTTCATTTTAGTAGATACATCAAGGCTTCAACTCACTATTTATCATGAAGCAAAGTAAAAAAGGAAGGAAACATAGGACTTGAAAGCTGAAGAACTTTTGCTTTCTCGGTAGTAGTTTTATCGAAGTGACAGCCAGGCAGAACTGTAAATAAACTGCTCAGCTTCCATTGTGCTCTTACCTGCAGGAATTCTTCCATCTGTAAGGAAAAGGTCACTGAATCCTTC
The DNA here is from genome assembly GCA_013399835.1 of Leptocoma aspasia. Taxonomy (NCBI): domain Eukaryota; kingdom Metazoa; phylum Chordata; class Aves; order Passeriformes; family Nectariniidae; genus Leptocoma; species Leptocoma aspasia. The sequence goes on from VXAX01003861.1 coordinate 688,920, forward strand.
CCCAAGAAGTCTGTCAATTGGAGACTCTCTCCCCAAATCATAGTCACTGTCTCCAGCTTCACTATCACCCCGGCCACTGTCTTTCAAGCTGAATTTATCCATATCTTGTAGAGCATATCTGTGAAGAGAATTGTGGAGAACTGCATTACCTCAAGTATGTTATAGTCCACTTTTCGTTTAAAAATATATGTCTGTATTTTCTGACCTGTGTACATTCATATGTAGCAGAACAATCTGGATTCTTACCTGTAGCTCCTGGAATACTTGTTTCCTCGAAAACTTGGCCTTGGTTGATACTGGCCCTGGTGAAGCATCGAGAGAAGCTGAGAAACCTGCTAAAGAAAAGGTGAAAAGACTGATTCCCTGAAATGAAAGCTCAAGCTCCTAGCCATAAAACCACTAATCTGCTTCTCAGGTTTGTTTGTGGGTTTTTTTCTCTTTTAAGACTTAATTAAATCAAATTCCTGCACATATATAATGCAGTACAATAGACTATTTGGTAGTGTAGTGTCTGACACAGGAAACATCTGAAGACTCTGTAAAATGAGGAAGTTCAATGCTGTTCATTAGCCTCTGAACTCATAATAATTAATTCCTTAACAAGTAAAACAAGCAATTAAACAGAGGTGGAGTTTTGTTTTGGTTTAATATATTAGAATCAAGCTTTTACTATTCCAGGACCTTAATTCAAAACAAAACAGCCTCGCTTTACATGTAAAGAGTTACCAGGACACAGCTCTCATTTACTTAAGCCATGACCCAGCATTTGCAGTAAAAACTGAGACAGGGAGTCTCAAAGTTTGAGATACGGTGCAGCTCTAAGTTACTGTCTCAGAGTGTTTTAGTTCTGCACCCCCCATTAATAAAAGAGTTTACTGGATTGTTTCTGAATATAAATATTCTCTTTCTCAGATGGAGCTGTACAGAGAGGAGGGAGAGAGAAAGCAAGGAAGAAAGAGTGAACAGTCAACCAGTGCAGAGCACTATGTTCCACTCCATTGTTTTGACCTTAAAGGGAAGAACCAAGGAATAATGCTATTAACAATGGATTTAACCCTGTTCCTCAGGGCAGTGGAATCTGTTGATATTGGAGTAAAACTGAAAAGCTGTGACATCGAAGAGAAGTCCATGCCACATTCCCATGAGGCATAGACCTGGCTGCCTCTTGCTCTCACAGACTGCACGCAGGGGTGTGTGTGCGCACTTCCAAATGAGCGTCTGCATACACGGGTGTGCAAAACCAAGGTCTGGACCTTACCTCGACAGCCGGCGTAGCATGGGTGAGCTCCAGGGAGAAATTTTCAGGCACGTGGTTCGAGGAGATGGTCACCAGGCTGTTCAGTGACTGGTGGCTGTGGTGGCTCTGCCGGCTGCTCATCTGACCCCTCTCCAGGGCCGGGGACGATGACGGTGAAGCTCTGTGGTGAGATCTGATGGGTAGAGTGCCATTAACCGTCGGCACCAGGGTAATGTCCCCTTTGTGGATCTGCCTGGAGGGACGTTTTGGATGGTGCTGGTAGGTCGATTCGGCCACGCGACAGTTGTAAGACCTGGTGTCCTTCTTCTCTCGATTGCACCTCGTAGCAAAGATAACCATAATAACCAATAACACGGCACATATGGATCCTAAGGATATAATCGTTATCATGGAGATGTCCAGGGAGGGTTGGCTTACCAAAGTTGCTTCGGTGCTTGAAAATGAATAAACATGCTCCAAAATGGTACATTTCAGAAGAGCTTTAGTACTAAGCTGAGGGCTGCCTTTATCCTGGACTATCACCAAAAACTCCCACTGTTTTGCTGGAACTGATTCAACACTCACATTGATAGAGATGTCACAAGTTTGGGGATCCATCACAAAGATGCTGTTTTCCTTGTCACCTGCTATGGAGCAGCTGAGTTCAGAGTTCATACCAGAGTCTCTGTCTGTAGCCCTTATCCTGGTGACAAGAAAGCCAATTTCAGCATCTTTAGGGATTGAGATTTCTGCCGTGCTGTTGCGTAGGGCCGGCCCCACGATGACGGGAGCGTTGTCGTTTTCATCAATGATGGTGAGTACAACCGTGGTGTTGCTCATGAGCTGCTGGCTCCCCCCATCCCTAGCTTGGACCACGAAGGCAATTTGATTTACTTCTTCATGATCAAAGGCTCTCAGGGCATAGATTGCCCCATTGGAGGGATCAATGGTCACATAGGTGGTTATAGAACTTCCCAAAACAGAGTTCTCCAAAATAGTATATGTCACCTGCCCATTGTCACCTAGATCCGGGTCTGTGGCCGTGACTGATGTGATGTATGCTCCCGGAGAGTTATTTTCCAAGATAACAACTTCATATCTGTTTGTCTGGAAGCGGGGTGGGTTGTCATTTTCATCACTGATTTGGACAGTAAAGTGTTTCACTGTGGAGAGACTTGGCGTTCCCTTGTCCTCTGCTATTACAGTCAAGATGTATTCAGACCTCTTTTCCCTATCTAGAGTGGCATTAGTCAAGATTAAATAGTTATTTTCATAAGTCTTTTGAAGTTTAAAGTGGCCATGCCCATGGAGCTTACAAACGATCTCTCCATTCACACCAGAATCCTTATCTTGCACTCTGACCAGGGCAACAAAGGTGTCCAGGGGTGACCCCTCAGAAATGTAAGCTACCTCTTCTCTCTCTGTGGACATGAGATTTAAGTTGATTTCTGGCTTGTTGTCATTCACATCCACAACTTTAATTATAATTTTGCAGTGAGCTGGAATAGAATTTGGCCCCATATCCTGAGCCTGAGCATCAATTTCATAGGATTTGGTTACTTCATAGTCCACTTGCTTCAGCAGGGTCAGGTGACCTTTTTCTGGGTCTATCCTAAAAGTTTCTATAATTTTGGCAGACACGTGACTGCTAAAGGAGTACACAACCTTCCCATTGGCGCCCTCATCTGGATCAGTAGCATTGAGGTCTATGAGCAAAGTCCCAACAGGAGAGTTTTCCAAGAGCTGGATAATATATGACTGCTGCTCAAACACAGGGCTGTTGTCATTGGAATCAGAAATGCTGATTTTCAACAGGGATGACCCAGATCTCTGAGGCACCCCTTTGTCAGAGGCAGTGAGCTGGAGTTCGTAAATCGACTTCAACTCACGATCCAGCTCTTTAACCACAATCAGCTCTGCATACTTAGCACCATCAGTCCTGGTTCTCACATCAATGCTAAAAAAATCATTTGCAGAAAGGGAATAAGTGTGAAGGGAGTTGTCTCCCACATCTGGATCAAAAGCACTGTCCAAAGGGATCCGAGTTCCTACAGCTGCACTCTCTGATATCTCAATAGGGATAAGAGCTCTGGAAAACTGCGGAGAGTTGTCATTAATATCCAGCACTTCAACTTCAACATGGAAAAGCTGCAAATGTTCAGTGGGCAGAGTGATCACATCAAACTCTATGGAGCAATTTAAGTTTTTCTGGCAGAGTTGTTCCCGATCAATTTTAGCTCCTATGCTGATTTCTCCATTATCCTCACGGACTACAAGCAAGGGAGAATTTCCCCTCTGCATGGCTCGAAACCGAACTGAGGAAGGGTTAGGCATTTTTAATAAAGCATCAGCAACATCCTCCGATAGTCTTGCTATTACTGATCCAACCCTCTGCTCCTCATAAATCCTGTATTTCAAATTGTTGCCCAGCACAGCATTATTGCAAGATATTATGATCAGTGCAAAAATGAATAGAAAGTGCATTTTACTGTCGATTCGATACATTTGTAAGTTTTTTGCAATTAATTTCTCCCAATAAGTTAAAAAGCAATTATTTTGCCTTCCTTCGGTACCTTAAATCCAAAGCACATCTGGTCCTTTCCAGCTTGAAAACGCCTTTTCTAGCCAGCCAAGTATTAATAACTTACAGATCAGAAAACTTTTTGCTTTTTTTTATACACACCGTGCCGGGACATCCAGATACAATCTGTAAGCAATCCACGCTTTCTCGTTTGACTCAGCGCTCCTCTTCCAGGCTGAGATGCTCCGGGGCAGCGTGCTCCTCTCCCACCGTCAGCATCCAGGGTCCGCCGGGAGCTGGCGGGATGGATCTGCAGCCCGTCCTCCCGTCCTTCTCCGCACTCGCCGCCGGACTGAACGCCCTCCCTCGCCGGCTCCAGCCTAAAATCCTCCGCAACTTCACTCCAAGTCCCCAGACAAAGCTTTTGCCCGGCCTGTGTTCAGCCCAGTGCAGCCAATCAGCCGGGGAGGCGAGAGGAGAGGAGGGGAGAGCAGGGGAGGGGAAGGGNGGATGGGGGTTGGGGGGTACAAATGACTAATGGGCAACTTTAAATCAACGTGTCTCCTCCCCACCCCCCGAATTTTCATGGCAATTTCAAGCGCGGTTTTGTGATTTTAATTCCTCCCCTTCCTGCCGGGAGAAATGCGATCGCACTCCTTATTTACATACTTTAGGTTACCCCTTGTTTAACTCGCTGGGAGCTTTTAAGTGGGTTTGCTTAGTAAAAGAGCTGGGGGTGACGTCTCGCTGTCCATGCCGCAAGAGCTTCTTCTTGCTGCTTGTTTACCTACAGCCTGTGTGTTCCCAATATATGTGCTCCTGCCCGGAGCCTGCGAGAGCTCCTCCGCTCCACGAAACCTCTCCTTCTTCCCAAGTCAGGAACATTTTGCATTCCCCGGTCCTTCCCCGGCTGCCTCTCGCAGCATTTCTGCCCTCAGCGCTGCTGCCTCTGCCTGAGCCCCGTTCTTCTGTGTGTTCATGTGTGCGATTGTCTCTGAGCTTTTTTATTTGCTGTTCCAGTGCTACTTCAGATGATCTTTTTCATCCTGTTTGAAATAGCACTTCATGCTCCACCGTGACAGTCTGTGCTAAGCACACCTTCTACATGCCAAGTATTTTAAAGGAAAAGAAGCCCCAAGACAGATTGTTTAGAAAACGACATATTCCTCCGCTCTCTGATGTCGCAGAAAACTATTTACACTCCCACACATTTGTATACAAAAATATAATCTTATGGCTGAGTCGAGCATGTATTTTGTGCACACCAGAAATGTTACAGATCCATGTGTGAGCTTCAAGCTGCATTCAGGACATGGAAGCTGATGCATTCTTCTCACTTCAAATGGATCTATTTATGTGACTTCTACTTCCTTTTTACATATGCTTTTATCATTTTATCCACAGGCTTGCTATGTTTCTCTTTGTTTTTCTGCTAGCTTTGTCCATTTGTTTATTAGCGTTGCCCATAAGGATACCATCACTCTTTTATTGCTCTTCTCCCCCTCTTATGCTCCCCCCACAGCATATCCCAAAAATGTAAAGAGTATATCTCTTATTTGCCCAATTTACTTGCTCTCAGCAGAGCTCAGCCAAAGTCACTAAGAAGGTTTTTGTTGAAAAAGAAAGCAGAGGAGGCTCAGTGTGAACTCTCCTTCTTTTTAAGCATTCAAAAGCATTTTATAAGCCATTGTCTCTTTTTTTTTCTTCCACAAACTAGCACCGTGTGGCAAATTGTGCAGAATAGAAATGCCCATAATGAATGTATTTAGTACTGGGTCACGCTGATGAACATTCTGCCCCCATGAATAATACTGTTTTACAAGTTTGCAGCCCTTTCAAATTGCTGATCCCCAAAACCCTATAGGCAAACAAGAAAAGCTAACACAAGCAACTGGGACTTTAGAAACCCATAGCCATCTGGCCTAAATCTCTAACAATCCAAGCCAATAATTATATCAATTCAGGCTTTAGTGAACCCCTTTGCAAACACCAAAAGAGCAAAGAAAGGAATTAGTGACCATTCTAAGTTCTGGTGGGGAGAATTCAAAGATAGTATAATTCCATTAGTTCATGGACAGCTTTTTCTGCAGCTCTGATAAATCTTACTAAAACATTTTTCCAAAGTACAAGTGTAAACTCTTTTCTGACGATAATTGGGGAAAGAGGTTCAATTACATGCTGTTCTTAGTGTCAATAAAAAGTATTTTGTTGATAAAAGAAGTCACCACCCCTTTACATGATGAGTACAGGAGATGAATAATTCATAGTAAAAATAATTCCACTGCTTTAAAACTATTATGTATACTTTTAAATGATTACATGTTCTTCCAAGGAACTGTTTAGTAGACTTAGATATGCAGAACTTGCTTTATGCAATTTTTATCACTTTCCAAGTAGTAATTCCACTTTGTCACATTGGTCTTTCTCAGAGACGCATTCTGTATAATAATAGAGAGCAGAATACCTACCAATAGGAATTAAAGCATCTCTTTTCTTTTTTTCCCTTTTTGAATTTATTTTTTATTTTTACAACTTTATTAGTCATCTTACATGCCATATTATCACCTAAGTCCACACTGTCTTGCAACTGACCACTTGCACTTACAGTGATGATAAAATGTCGTTGGCACAACAGTACTTAACTGATTTCTGCGCTAAAGTAAGGAAAAGGTCTCAATTTTCTTTTTTTTATTTTTTCAGTTGATAAGCTGCAAGTAAGAAGGAGCATATCTTCAGGTTGTTTGCTTAGATGGAGCAATATTTAAGTGTATAGCACTTCTGGAAGTGATGCTTCTCTAGGGTGCTTAGGAGCAAGCACGGCACTCCCAAGGTTGCTATCTCCAACATCCAGTGAAAGAGTTTTGTCTGAAAATCTCTTAAACTCCAGTCCACCTTTGACATGACAGACTTCCCTCACAAAGAAAAGAGAGAGTCCCACGTGCAGGCAGCAGATGCTTCTTAGTGAGCGTGGTATTGTGAGTGCTCTTAGGCACATGACCAGAGTGCTGCTGGCCTCCTGGAGACTAATCTCAGTTATTCCCACCTAAAAGACCTATTCACCACAAGCTTCTTCCCAAAAGTTGCACTCCAATTCTTCACTGATGTACCGAAGAAAAACAAACTGACGCTAAATGGCACTTTCATTTGCCTACAGTACTGCTTCAGAAACCACAGCTGCACAACAGATTAATTATTTTTTACTTAGCTGAAAGGAGGTTTATTTCTGTTAACTGGAAAGAGGTTTGTTTCTGTGGTCGGTATATTTTTAAAGTCTGTTGTGTTACGGTGAGGAGTTTTACTGATCTCTCAGGCCAATATTTCCTTCTAAAAGTTTATGATCCCCTAGATGCACAATATATATGCAAAAATTGGGTGAAAAATAATTTTACTTTGAAAAACTATTTTGATAAATAGTCCCTCAGCAAGAGCGGGAGAGAAAAACCAGTATTTTCTTAACAATAATAGAAGCACAGTAAAATTAGCACTGTGCCATTTGGTTCATTCCTCTCCTCAAGACACATACACAAAAATGAGGTTTTATTCACTTCTGTATGATTTATTACCTTATGTTGCATTATGTTACAAAATGTCACAAGAGCTATGCTCCAGTGCACAAGACATTGCAAGATAAAATTTGATTTGACACCTGTGCAATGAATGTGAAAGACAAGTCTTCCCGAGTCAGTAGTGTATTTTAAAAGACGATTTTCCTCACAATGAATGACAAAACTGAGGAGCTTTGTCTCTCCCTCTTGCTTCTCTCTCTTTGCTTCTTTCTTCCTCTCTTCCTCCATCCCTCTTCAACAATAGTTTCCCAAGGTAAAACTATTATTTCCATCTGTTGCAGAATGAGTCCAGACTGAGTGAGGAGTACTCTTGTGGGCAAATGAGTGTTGCCGTTTTATACTCACTCTTGGGCCCAAAAAGCTGATCAAAGGTAAATGTGATACTGTTCTTTGGACTGGGTGGAAGGAAGCTGACGCTTCATTCCTTTTTTTTTTTTTTGCATAGACAACCATATAACAGAACTCATCACAAATTAATGCTGTATTTGTCCAATCTACTATCTTATCAGTCCCACTTATACCTGATGTTCTTTTCAGAACTGAGGGACATCAGAGGCTGACTTACTTTAAGAGATATTAAAGGCAGAAAAGACTATTGGCCTATGAAAAATATGGCCTCTGGATGACAGTCTTCTTAGTTAAGACCAAATATCTCAGGCAGAGCACGTTTTTGATCTGTGGAATATTAAATAATGTGTCTCAGACATCAGTTACCTAATTCACATGAAAAGGCAGTCAAAAATTGGGTAAGGGATTCTGGCAGAAAAATCAGAAAAGCAAAAAGTCCACGTAAAGCTTTCAATCCTGACCTCCACAAAATCTATATCTTGGCTATATGCATGTATACCTAAGCCTTACAGTATTTCCTGCTGAAGATAATTTATCTTAATAGTATCTGTTCCCACCAGAATACTGCCCCTACTGTGCAGTGTCCTCCACGCACTGTCTCAAAGGCCACTCTGTCACCTCAGAGACATCCAGAAGACTTTTGGTAAAGGTAATAGCTGTACCAGGAAGAAGTATTTTCCTGCCCCAACAAACAGCCAGTCAAAGCCCTGGAACAAATTCTAAGACTCAGAAGAAGCAGTAAACAGAGAAATTTAGTTCAGAGCCCTGATCTATAATTTTCACTTTTTCAACTTGCTTTAGAAAAGATGTGATGAGTCATTAAAATACATTAAACCATCATATTCTATACGCCTGCTGATGGGAGACAAAGTTTTTGAAATGTGAGTTTAAAATTAGGTTTTACATTATCATCAATCATCATAGCAAAGGGCAGGGGATCATGTTTTCTGCTACATGAGTAAATTTCCAAGGCAGTTTTGCAATGCAGCGTTGTGTATATAAATCATGAGTTAAACTATATATGTTCCGTGCATGGTAAGTACCTAGATATTCAGTCTATTTCTGTACCCAAAAAATTTTTATCCTTTAAAGATTTTCCAAGGGAAAAAGAGAAATATGCATAAGTCTTACAGTTTACAAATGCCTGTAATATATCAGCAGATGCTTTTGAATTTTTTTGAGGATTAGTTAATATGGAATATCCAGTATACAATGGAAATTCCATTGTTTGATCATTCTAATGCATTTGTCATTTTGTTTAGTTATTGCCCTGTAAAGTATGAAGTAAAATGTCTCTAATTGATAGCTGTTTGTCCAAAACTGCCTAAGAGCAATACATACACTAGAGCCAAAAGAGGGTTTGAGCACTATGTATGTCTGGGAGAAAAGGCACCAGTCAGGACTGCAACACATTTCTTTCCCACTGCACCTCAGCTGACAAACATAATGTTGTGTGGCCCTGTTCCACTTTCTTACAAAGCCACCCAAACCAAGCTGTAGCTCCGGTTGTGTACAACAGATATAACTGCCCATTTCCTAAGGCATAATTTTTTCTTTCTTAGTATCCCTGCCACTGAAATACATAAAACGCAGAGAGCCAAAGGCTTCAGGGAACAGTGGCATAACCTTTGGTTCATGCAAAGTGGAACTCAAGGAGCAAAGGTGTTCTTTCACCTCCTGTGCCCCGATGGTGCAGCCACCATGGGGCTGAGGTGGTCACTACTGCAGGCAGAAACCCCAGATCTCTTTTTTCCCCACAGGGAAAGCACCAGCAACATCTCTGCTCTCAGCCTGAGGTGCGGTAATCAGTCCTACAAGGTGGTGTACCGGCATTGGATTTCCAACATCTGGTTTTGTTCCAGATGTTAGCAAATTCATACACCACATGCACTGGAATTTGAAATATTTATATGAATAAATTTGAAAGGCTTTCTGTGTCTTAAACTGCTGCTACTCTGCTTTGACAAATGTGTTGCTCTTGTACCCTGCAACACATGATCTAGGATGTGATGATACTTTCAAGGCCACTCTTTACAAAGAGCAGAAAGAAGCAGCTGCATTTGAGATACTTTTCTTTACAGGAGTAGGATTTCTGTGAAATAAAAGATTTGAAGTTTGGTGTAGCTGTGAATTTAGTCAGGGCTGCAATGCCTAGTCTGTCAAATTATGGGCTCAACCCAAGCTTTTCATAGAGCTGTAACATCCTCCATTACTCTTGAGAGTTTAAAAAAGGAGCATAATTGGTGTTTCAAGTGTCTTTTTACCAGAAAAAGCAAATGTTCATTCTTCCACTGACAGCCTAAGCCAAATGATCCAGATCCATTCATGTACCTACTTCCAGCAGCTGCTAGTGACTAAAATGTTCCAAGGATATCAGGGTCCCTCAAGAAGGAAACAGGTCGATCATATTCCGCACAGCCAGAGTTCAGCCGTCTTCAGCCATGGTGGAGCCAGAGGTAGCTCCGGAGTTTTTAAGATGTTTTTGCCTTCTTTGTAGATATGGTGGATCTGCCAGCTTTAGGTTGATGGTTGGACTTGATGATCTTAGAGGCCCTTTCCAACCTTAATGATTTTATGATTTTGATGCTGAGGCTGACAGGGAACTAACCCAATGCCCAGAAAGATTTTGAACAGCATCAGAGTCAGTTAAAAATGCCTTGAAGAGCATGAGCCCCACAGGACTGCAAAGCTGGACACAAAGTTTTGTGGCAAGAAAGTCCACAATTTCATCAGATTTCTCCAGAAACAGCTGCTATTGGGCAAATATTTCCTGGAAGAATCAAAACCTCTTTCTACTGCAGAATTTAGCAAGCTTGTATTAAAAACTATTGTCTTTAAGGAACCCATAATTGTCTTTCTCTCTTCAAAACCTCAGGCACAATTCACCACCCAGCCTGCTTTGTGAATAAGGAACAAATATGTTGTCTGTTTTATTTTACAGTAAATATTTGTACAGTACTCCACATGGGTATCTGCATTTTTTTTTTGTCTTTTCTGGGAATAAAAGAGGAAAACATGCTCTCTGCTCCAGTGTAATGGGAAAACACGTGAAAATTTAAACCTGCTGGAGGAAGCAGACACAGTGGGAGCTGTAATGGGAAAAAGGCAGGCACGGTTTTTCAGCAGAATATGCAACATATATCGAACCTCTGGCTTCCCAAGTAAGTGGTTAACAGTGCTCAATGAAAATATTTCTCTATAAAGAATCAGATACTCCTTTTTTTTTATTTGTTCAATAGGTGCAGTATGGTAAAACTAGTGCCATAAAGTCATTGCAAGAGACAGCAAACAACTTTGTTATCATAATAGCCACTTTTTTCCCTCCTTCTTTTTTTTAACAATGGCTCTAGCAGGTGGCATGTGGCTGAGACCGGGTCTATCATCATCTCCAGGGTGCCAAGACATCCCTCAAAGTTTCTGTGGGAGGAATTTGTTGGTGGGATTTGGATTGTAAAGGCACGTGAGCATCTGCTGCCTGCTTGGTCTCATTATCATTGACACAATTAGCTCCTGCAGCTCTTGGTCAGGCAGCCAGAGGAAGGACTCAATTTTCTTGCCTCTCTGACAATGCTCATTATCATTCATTTGAACCTATGCGTTCCTCTGCCTCTGAATCTGGGCAGGGGGCTGTGAAAACAAATCACACTGGGGAACACTCAGAGAAGGAAGAGCAAATTGAGATAATAGCTACAAAAAGCCTAAAACCAACAGCCTTGCAGACAGCACTGGTGATACGCTTTCAGTATTCATAGTAGTTTCTCTTTTCTCTTCTGTGTAAGTTACTTCATTCCTGAAAACCACATTCTATGGATCTGTGCTAATGTATGCTTTCTCTAAGTAGCCTATAACCTTTTTCTGTGATTCAGTAGTATTGTGTGTAATAACGTCATTATTGCACTTCTATATTCCCAACCACTTGCTAAGTTCTGGAGAACCCTTGGAGTTAATTTGGAAACAAGACTAAAAAGTAAAATTTTTGCCCCTTTTGCTAGGACCTTCTGTTTATTCACATCTTCCTCTGGCAGCCAGTCTAAACAAAACGTTAACTCACATCTGCAGATAAAGACTTCACATTCCTCTAAGTGTCCTCACCCCACATAAAACTGCAATTATTTTACATTTCCTTACAATAGAAGTGGCATAATTCCTCCTTGCTGGCCTTAAATCCTTTTATTGCTACAAAAAACCCTTACCCCATAAATGGATGATTAGAAAAGCCACACATTTTTCAAATAAATCACTTGTCTAAAAGCAGCAAGGAGGGGAAGGAGGAAGAGGGAGAGCATTTAAACTGATCTGTCTCCTCTGTATACGTCAAGGATTTCTGTCTATGAACAATGAAAACAGACAGGCTTCAAGGCTTGAATCTGCAATAATTTTGTAGTTTTCAAATGTTGCATAGTTAGTGACTTGTGACCTTGCTGGAGAATATTAGATTAAAGCAGAAATACTTTTACCACAACACGTCTTTCCTGAGACTCAGCCTTTACTAGTCTTTGTAACACAGGAGAATGGAAAACATCACAGAGAGCTGTATAGGAGGCAGGGGCATGACATTTGCTTTCAGATGTTTTTAAAACTCAAGGAAGTGTTATTGTTTCCATAAATCATGAGAGGTTTATTTTCCTCCCCCCTTGCTGTCTTGTTAGAGAAAACATAATATGGGCATTGGCTTCGCTCAGGGCTAAAAAGAAATAAATGGGAGCATTTTAAAGAGTTTTCCAAAATGATGACTGTCACAGTTTTAATCCCAAATTCCAGGCAGTACAGAAATTGTGCAAGCCTGGAGCACTGAGGAGAGGAGGGACAAGGCCGTCTCCCCCACTGATGATGTCCGGAGCCTTCGCTTGTTTGCAGAAGTGCCCCAATTCCCCAGGCTTTGTCATGGAAATGTGAACCCTGAAAGAAAAGCCTATTATGTCAAATTACAAATTATATTATAGGGTTTTAAGTAATTGTTTGCTGACTGTTGTCATGCACATGTGGTTTGTTGGAAGATGATGTAATCGTTGTGGCAAATTTCCACCAGCAAGAATCAGCCAGGGTGAACTCTGAAATCAGCTGCTGTGGGGGTTCACATCATGCAATTACTGGGTGAAAGACCAGCATGTACACCCTTCAAAGTTAATTTACACAGACCCATTTTAGAAGTAGAGCATTATGTATCAATGGTATGAAATGTATTGTGGACATATTAGCATTCACAAAATTCATTAGGAGCCCATTAGTTCAAATGAAAGAGCTCTGTTCCTTTTGCACTATAAAGTTTAACATCTTTATGGCCAGTAAAAAGATATAAAGTGTGGAGAAAACATAGCAAAAGCATGGGCTGTGCTTTTCTGGAACTATTTGAATAAAGTTTTCCTCTGTCAGAAAGATTTTTGTTTCAATTGAACATCAGTTGAAATAAATATGTAAGACTCTTCCAAAATAACCTTAACTTACTGGAATGCATTCTCTCACCAGGCTGCATAAATATGGATACATCCAAATTTTTCCCTTAGTTCTATGGTCCAAAACATCAGATCTTGGAACACTTCAGTATGATGTAATGAGGCAGCTGGCATTTCTCTTCCATAAATTCACTACGCCAATAAATAGTAATACTGTGGTGACTGGAACTAAGCATAAACTGAAATATTTGCTTTTCAAATATAGCTGTGTGGACTTTTCCTTGAAATAAATTGTGGTTTATATGTATATATATATTTGTATTTCTATGTATTTATGTATATATAATTTTTTTAGAGAAATAAGTGCAGTAAAAAGATCTAGAAATGTATCTTGATAACTTGCCTTACAGTTTTCAGGTATTTATTATTGTCATTCATGGAAGCTTTTCCTTAGGACATCCATGTTTTTAAGATATTAGTCTCCTGTTTTTTTCTTTTAGACTTTTTGTAGACTTCCATCACAAAATGATGCTACAAAGGAAATGCAGAACAAATGAAACACACCCAGTATGACATATGGACAATTTCCATTAAAGAAGTTCAATAACTAGATAAAAAAGGAAAATTGGTAAAAATAAATTGTAGAGTCTAAGTGGATTTGTTATATTACTATCAGGATTAAGTGTTACACAAGTTAAGCTCTACTACAAAGATTAGTATTGTTGCTAGGAGCAATCCAGCAACTTCCAGCCCAACTGTGCTGCTTTAGCACTGATTTTTTTAAAATATATTTTTATATCTTCTGTAACATAGTTCAAATATTATTTTTTTAGTTTCTTAACAAAGAAATGGTTCAATAGTTAACAATAAAAATCCTTCCAAATGTGTCACCTGAATTCTAAAAGCTATGAAACCAAGTGATAATTGTACAAGCATATATTAAGAAAACCTCAGTGTTTCTGACAAGTTTGAGGGGGTTTGTTTTTATCTTTGGTTTATAATCACTTTAGACAAAACATTTGCACTGATTTTAAACCAGTTAAGTAATATGCAACCTGCCATACATGCTGTATAAACCAGCAGCACGTGCTTCCTCAGGCCTGTTTGAAAAGTAAACCTGGGTGCTTTCTTTTTCAGCTTTCTTTTTCAGTGCAAACCTTTGTCTTAAACAGTTATTATTTTTCATTAGTGATCACCTCAGCTCATTTAGAGATGTCAAAGAACCTTTTTCTAAGATGGCTCTAATACCAGCTTTCATTTACAACTAATGAAGATAAACTCCAAAGTCTTTGTTGATCTGAGCACGAGAAGAATGGAATCTGTTGACTCAGATATTTACATGCACTGATGAATTATAATTTCAGCCAAAGTGCATATCACTGAATCCTGATGAAATTTAAAGGTGGCTCCTAGATCATATGGATGTCTCAGACCTGCAGCCAATAACATTTTAAGAGTACAGCTTTGGAAGTTACAGTTTATATATCCTCTTAACTAAGTTCTGTTCTGATATCCTCCCAGGTCAAGCAGCATTCAAGCACAAAAACAGTTGATCTGGTGGTTATCCAGCAGGGTTATGATCCCTACCTAGTACCTGAGAAGACATTATTCTCACAGGTACTCCTTAAACATCCTTGCAGTTCATTAGTGCCTTATGGCTTGGGATGATTTGACTTCCTTGTGCCATTAGGGACCTCACTGGAGCTGAGTCCCGTCCTCTGACTTTGGTCTGACTTTGGATGTAAAGGACCATCTCTTCAGGTACATGGAGTGAAAAAAAATACCTGGAGCTAAAATAGAAGGAGCTACTGTGTTTCTGGTTTCCCTGTACTGTATATATTAACAGAATGTCTGAATACCTGAGTACCTGAATGTCTCTGAAGTCCACCTCCCCAAATATCTGCTACTGGGCCAAATTCTACCAGGGAGCATGCAAGGTCTCTCCTTTTGACAGGATTAAACGAAGGAGATAAAATCTCTTCCACTGTATGATACTGATGTGGGCCAGACTGAGTTTCTTTTTTGCCATAAAAAAAGCTTAACTGAATAGATTACCATTTTTTATAACTTAATTTTCTTGAAAGACAAAAGAAATGCTGGCACTGTAGCAGCAATAACACACCTGAAAGAATATATATTTTTATAGAAATAAAAACAGAAAGAAACCCTGAACCTTTGTAAGCACTACCATGGAAAAGAGACCAAACAGTCTGACCTCTGTTCTCAACTGAGGGTGAGCCATAGTCTAATAATTCACATGTTAATGAACTGAGAAAGATGCTTCAGAGACATTTCCCTTCAAAAATTACTAGCCCTGATCTCTGTTACTGAGTTGAATTTATGGTGCCTCAAAAACACAGCAGCGAAAGGATTACTTCTTTTTTTTAGTAGGTATTCCACAATTGTGAAGAATTGTGAAATGAGTTTCATGGAGATGAGAGCCCTGGAAGTTGTTAGGTTTGTCACTGTACATATACACAAATAGTGAGAGAGAGAGAGAGGGGAGAGGGAAAGAGCTCTTCTCTGACTTCTCATCATTAGAATTTTGTAGGGTAACTAGCCTACTGTAAAATCAATTTGCAAAATTGAATAATTTTATAATTAAAGCCTGGTGTACTTCCAATCAAATGCCCACACTGCATATTTAATGCAAGAATCATGACTACCCCAAGAGGAAAAATAAAAAAATCAGACTTCAACTAAAGACATTACATTAATATAAATATATTAA
>VXAX01003861.1:705852-849423 GCA_013399835.1 Leptocoma aspasia
TTGTAAAATAATTTTATATTTATGTAAATATAAATTTACATGAGTCAAATAAAGCCAGCCTGGCTTTGCTAACAGTTAAATCCTATTACATTATCTTCGTCCCGTTCTTCATAACAAAATATCCTCCAATCAGTTACTTTTTGTTGAGAACTGAAGAAACTACTGCTTTATAGCAGTTTTCAGTTCTCAGGCCCCCAGTTGGTACATCTACCTTACCAGATGGCTGACCGTGTGTTATTATGCAAAATTGCTCTCTCAGTGTTCTTACCACTTACTACAATAGTAAGGAACTGATGAAAAAATTGAAGCCTGCAAACATGCAGCCCTAAAATCTTCCCTCAGTTGTAAGTCTGTTCCGAGATGGGGTCTTGCTTCTGAATGCTGTCTGCTATGAATGCAAGTGGATATGATCTGAGATAGCTCCCAGAATTGATGGTTGAGTCAGTTCTTTCAAGTTCATCAACTTAATACTGAGGTGCCTGATGCACTTAGTTACCATCAAACAATCACAGAAAAATATTCTTAAAATACCTGTTTCTGTAATGAATCAAATTGATATAGAAATGGGATTTAATTTGTTTGTTTTACTGTTTGTGCTGGTTAAAGACGCCCTAAGAAGGAATATCTTCCACAATAAATTAGACTTTTCTTTCCATTCAGTGTGAATTTTCCTGTATCCATTTAAGTACAAAAAATTCAGACCATTCCTTTAAACAAATTCCTTCTGCTACATTACTTCAGTGAATGATAGCCTATTATGTGACTTACAGGATTGTTATGGTACACAAATGATATGAGCAGTAACACAAAACAAAACACACAAGGTGTAACAAAGGTACTGAGAAGGGAGGTGAAGTTTCATGGCCTTGCATACAGGAGCAGGGCAGTGCTGCTGATGCCGAGGCCCCTGTGCTGGGAGCCAGGACAGGTGGGGCTCATTAACCCCCATCCGAGTTACAAAGGTTTCAAGCAGGAAAGACCAAGATTTGAGCCATGAAACAGTTAGGAAGAGCCCACAGGTCAAGAAAATATTTTGCTTGAAAGCTTTGCTTTCTGGGAAGGGCAAGGGAAAGGGAAAAGGAAATGGAAAGGGAAGGGGAAGGGGAAGGGGAAAGAAAGTTTATCCAGTCAAAATGTATTTTGTCAATAGCATGAAATTCTTCAAAAGACTAAAGAATCCACATGATTTGGAGGTGCAATCTAATAGAACATATGAAGAATGTCATATTTCTTGTACAAGGGCCTACTATGGCATATAAATTATCTGTAGAATGCATCACAGTTCATCTTAACATTTGACATGTGTGTATGTGCATATATGTATACATATTTGTATACATATGTGTATACATATGAATAAAATCTGCCTTTCTAGTGGAGACATTTCAAGTCCTTAGAAAGGATGAGTAAAGTCATAAGGACAATATATTTATAGAAATACAGTTGCTTAAATGTTTTGTAAGGAGTTAATTTTGTTCAGAAAATGTTAGAACAAACAAATTGGCATTAAAAAAATCAGCCTTGATTAAGTCAGCTTTTTAAAAAATATATATCATTAAAATAGTCCTGAATCAGTGGATTTAAGAGCAGTAGAAAACCTAGAATCAAGTTTTAACTAGAGCAAGTTAAGATCCAAATGGAAACAAATGCCACAGTGTGGAAATAACCTTAATGCCAAGACTAATCAAAATATGACTGAACGAAAAAAAGTACAAATGATCAGGAGAAATTAGGGACATTTGGTACTTAGCAGCAGTAGCCAGTTCCCATTTCTTTAGTCCACATAACGGTTAAACCTGGCAATGTGCAGTTGTTTTATAAAGCTTATATTGCTTAGAGAAAAAATACCTCAAACAGCCTGAAGCCTCCCTGGCCAGCCTGATGTTTGTCTTTGGACTGACACACTGGAGAAAACCCTGTTATTTAAATATCAGCTCAGTTTTTGTACCTCAATTATAATAATTGATTCCCTCTAAAATTTAAAAAGAGGTTCTTGTCTTTAATTTATAAAGCTTTAGCTTTGTAAAAATCTGTCATTTATACTTCAGGCCAGTTCCAAGAAAAATTATCATTGTTATTCAAAATTGAGTCCCACGACAGTTCGTGCTGCCCAGGGACTCACAGCCTCACAGTGGCAGTTCCATGGCCTTTTAGAAAGTCAACTTTTTGCCTACCTTTATTTTGCAAAACCTAATAGAACATGACCCAATGTTTCTGTGTACAAGCATGTATTTAACCTCAAGGAATAAGTTGCCTGAAATAAAAACACCCTGCACATCTCCTTGACAAAATGTGACTTCACTTGCACAGCTGAGCCAAGAACACACTTGGGCTCTGGTGGTAAAGAGGGATTCAGACATCTCTCTATTTTATACATATTTAAGGACTCATTTACACAGGAGGCACGTACGTATATTTTTTACTATAATTTTCAAACTCACCTTTCCAATGACTCCTTATTGATCCAAAAGAAAGGTATCTAACCTAAAAATCCACTTTGCTCCTATGTGGATGAGATGAATGGCAGATTAAAAAGCAATAATTTCCTCAGAGAAAAATATACAGGGAGTGGAGAAACTTCTGGATTTGAAGATCTTTCTTTTAGACTCTGAGAAGATCTTTCTTTTAGACTCTACTTTTTGTAAGAAAATTTTAAAAATATAATAGAGATGAACAAAATGTAGGACTTAAAATACATTGCTGGAACAGATTGCATTTGCAGTTGTTGCATTAAGTTGCAGTTCCTCCAATAAATCAGTAAGTATGATCTTAACTTTGTTTTGTGTTATGACACAACTTCTCAGTGAAATTTCATGCTGTATTATATTTATCATTGTGGAAAACAAAACCAAATGTCAATAATAATAATAATAATAACAACACATAAGTTGTTTAATTGTATAAGAACCATTATATCAAGGGGCCTGATAATTCTGGTCATTTTCATTTTACTAATGCAAACTCCTGATACAGGTGCTTATATAAATATATCTGTTATTTCTGAACACTGCACACTCTTTGTCACCTAAATTGCACTAATTTTTTGCTTCTGCAGTTTTAAAGATTGGTTAAAAAGAAGATAATCCTTTTTCACCCTTTTTGTAAATATGTAAATATGAGTACATAAATACACATACACACATATATAATCAGCATTATGCTTAAATTAATTTTGTTAATAGTTACATTTGTAACTTACAATGAAGCCAATGAAGTTACAATTGTTTTGAAAGCTATCTTTCATTTTTTTCAAAGGAACTCAAATTTTGTCATTGGAAAACAGAAGAAGTCGACATCTTTGTTTTCAAATGCTTATGCCCAAATTTTCCCCAGAAAATCCATCACTGTCTTCTAGCAGTCCCCAGCAGCAGCATAGGGTTCCAAAACAATTATGGAAGGATGTGAACTCAATGGCAGATCAAATTCAAGGGCTATTTTCCCTGATGTTTTTGTGCCTGTATCTCTAGGTGGACAGGTTGAGTTTATTCATCCAGTCAGTTGAATGTCTGTGACAAAATCTATCCTGAATGTAAAACTTTTGTCTCTGTCAAAACTTCTGCGTGTGTAAGTGTATATATATGTATGTACACCATTGCAAATGTGCTTTTAATGCACATTGAGCTATATTCCATAAGGCTTTCCTGGAAGGAGCAGCCAGTTTATATTCAGTTTGGATTCAGCTTGTTACAGATAGATGCATATTGGGAATTCTTACAGGAAATTTTTCCTGTTATTTCTTTTCTCTTTAGCAAAAGCAAAAAAAAGTTAAGGCTACAAAGGTGTACACTGCTCATAGGATTTGAAAGTTTATGAACGGATGGAAGAAACTTCCTTTTGAATTCTGGACACAGAGGAAGAGCTAGAAAAATTGTTTCAGAGGTTGGAATGTGTTTAATATGCAAAGCTACAGACGGTGTGCTTATTCTATATAGATGTATACATAGTTTCTAGCTAGGTACAGCTGTCTCTTTCCTACAACTGGGTAAGAAAGAGATAGTGCCTGGATTTGCAAATCAAATTGAATACACAGTTTAGTGTGCTAAAGTAACATGTCTTAAATATTAAATAAAATAATTAAAATGTTTACACTTATATTATTAAAATGTTTACACTTATACTATATTAAATCTAGTTTTCAAGGAGCATCTCTTAGTCTGGAAAACTGGTGTGAGATTTATCAATGCAAGCGACCATTTTGTTAAAGAAACACTTTCTGAAGCAGCAGTTTAGGACACCTAAGTATCAACAAAAAATCACCCAACCTTCCCAAGAAATTTCAAAAGTAAAGCAAGTTTGTGTCTAATTCCAAAGTCTTAAGCCTTTTATAGTAGCTCTGGGGTGAATTTTGGATAAGGTCTTCAATTACTAAGCTTCAAAGCAGTGAAAGCTGTCTGTACCACCAAAGTGATGGGCTCAGCTCTATTCAGGAGCTGGGATTTCAGCTCACCAGCTGCTGTGTCTTTTTTAACCATGAAGCAAGACCTTCACCCCTTCTCCTTCACCCTCTGATTGGCAGAGCAGTTCTTTGTTCACAATCAGAGGAGAAAAAGGACAAGTGGGAAAGGGAAGGAAGAGGAGAGAGTGCGCAGGAGAACGTTTCCAAGTACACACATCTCTCCTACAGCCTGTTTGGCAGATCTCAGTGGAGAGTGCACTGTAGGAAGAAAAACATGTCACTGCTCTGAAACTGTCTTTTCTAATTCAGTGCATCCATGTATTGTTATAAATCAGTTTCCCTGCCTCTGAAAGATACAGAGACAAGAGAACAACTTTGACTGTTAGCTATCAACTCAGATAAGGAAAACTTTCTTTCAGCATTAAGCCGCCAGCGGATTAAAAAAAGACTGAAAATATAAATTAATGCTGAATGTTTTGCTTAGGAAAGGGTTCCTTCTACTCATGTGCTTATGCTCATAGGAGTCAGACATTTACATTTATCCCTGTTCTGGGTTTTTAGAGGGACTTTTACAAGCATCTGGAATTCTTCATTACAAATTGCAGACATGGAATGTTTCCATATCCTTAAATCCTAATCACAGTGTTGCTGATTGGCAAAGCTGTTGTATAGTCAAGGATTCAAGCTTCATGCTTGCGGTTAATTTATTGCCATTTTATTAGGGGGTATCACAGAAGCATATTGATAACACTGTATACCTTACACTTGGAAGTCATATTTCACAGCCAAGTTCTTTGAAATCCACGTATACATACACACATTTCTGCAGGGACATTGGCAATTTTACTATAAACTTGTGATCAATTGAAGACTTGAATAAAAAAAGATAATAATATTCTAATCCCATTATTGGAATGATGTACTTATCCCAAAGTCAAACATAAAAGCCAAGGATATTTTGAATTAATAGAGTGGGGTTTATTGATTCTGAGAAATTCTTCCTTCTTGTATATATCTCACCACTGGGAGTGGGTAGTGTGCCATTAACTCATGTTTTTTTGGATAAAGAGTCAGGAACACTGACAATATATATTATCCCCTAGCCTCCATTTGCCACAGTGAGCAAAAAGCTATTATCCATGAGCATCTCAGGAAAATGATAGACCCCATCTTCATATTAGCATCTCTGCTTTGTTTGACAGCAAATATGTATTTTGTCACCTAAGTCTCAGAGCATCTTATTTATATAAATTTGGTTCATCCGTTTGCTTCATAAAGAATGATGCCTTTCTGTAAAGGATAATCTTTTGACCTCTAACAGGCTAGTGATTTACAGAGCAACAGAGACAACACATTGCATTTTAAAAGCTTTAAGACATTATTTAAGGCTTTTATAGTGACACCTTGCTTCTAACAATTCACTTGCTGTTCTGACACTTTTCTGAATGAAGAAATACCTTTTACAATGAAAAATTTACTCTGGTTATAAATATATTTTACTCCAACCTGTGAAAAGCAGCTCAAAAAATATAGCTATGATTTCATGGTACCTAGTAGTAAAACAAAGAGCAGTGAGGGCAGAGTGGGAGGAGAGAGAGGCTGCACGAGAAATCCATGGATGTCTGATGGAAGGTAAAATGACATCTTTGATGTAAAAGCACCCTAACAATGTAAACTAGAAGGATGATGTACATAACCATTCTAGTGTAATGGACATGATTTTCACTTGGACAGATAAGATGTTATTTAGATTCTGTCATGAAATATAAGTCTTCATTTTCCTTATACATTCAAGTAACTAGATTTTCCACTCAGCAAAGCAGCACAATTAAGTAAGTCAAGGGATGGCATCAGATGCTCAAAGTTTAAACACATTCTCTCCTGTGGGACTGTGTTTTACTTACTCCACTTAGCTGAATGTAGTAAATTTATTTCTACGTATCTCAAATGCACAACTCCCTTTTCCCATTATTGTTTCTGGATAAAAACTAGCTTGTGCTCCTGTTCATTTGCCTTTTTTTGTTGGAATGGGGTGGAGGAAGCAGGACCTTTTACAGACCAACCTCTTTGTGTTAACAGCCAGTGCCAGCACAAAGTGGTGCCTGTGTCTGTGTGTCTGTATATCTGTGTGTCTGTGTAAGGGATGTTCCTTAGGATTGGAATAGCATAAAAGAGTGGGTAATTTTTTTCATGCAAATTTCAACCTATCCATTCTATATGGTTAAGACCTACATTCAAAGATCTTTAAAGTCAGGGTCTTTTCTGGCTTGAGTGTCATTCAGATCAGCTTGACAGAAAGATTATCAGAGTACATAATTACACAATTACCACCTAGTAAGGATTTCTTTCACTTTTCTTTTATCCTTTCCAAGGGAAAATGTTATGTAGATTCTGTCAGGAAATGCAAGGTTTCACTTTTTCATATACTGAAGTAGCCAGATTTTCTACCCATTGCATCACTTTATGAATAACAGTCCTGGACATTTCCAGGACGTGTTTTCTCCTCCAGCTGTCAAAATATTTAATGTTCACAATTAGGCATTGCAATTGAAAGTGCTACATTTTGTTTCTGCAGCTTTGGAAAGAAATGATACCTTGGTCCCACTGGGTCATCTAATAGCAGGTTTCTGCAAACTTCTGGGATAAACTGTGCCTATATGCAGGGTACTCAAAGCCCTAAGTGCTGTGACTTTCAAAAACAGATTGAGAAGCACTGGCTATTTGTTTACCTTCCTTGGTTGGACATGTGGATTGAATTATCACTTTCAAACCTCAGCTGTGTCTTTTGGGAATGGAATATGAAAAGAAGAAGAGAGAGAAAAATTCCTTGCCAGCTGGAGAGAAATGGTGGGTGCCATCCTAGGGATTAGCAGTGACTGAGCTCAAAACAACAGAAGATGTGGAAAAGAATAGAGCCTTTCCTGAGCTGTGGGGCATCTCCAAATATGCTCCGTGACAGAAAAGAGTGGTGAGGTGAGGGGAGCAGGAGAAATATGCAGCACCCCCTGGACTGTGACTGTCTGGGTGCTTCAAGTGGCAAGCAGAAAGGAGTCCCAGGGTCCACGTTGAAGACCAAGGAACAGACTGGAACAGAAGCTTGGAAAAATGCTGCAGGGAGATCAATTAGTAACCAGCAGTACAGGAAAGAGAGAAACTCCTGGAAGCAGCAGAACAGAGAGTCACCTGGCAGAACTGGAGAAGAATGGACCTGATGAGAAGCTGCAGCTTCTTCCTTCACTTTTCTGATGATTTGAGCTCAAAGCAACAGCACATTTCTTGTGCAGATGCTTAAACAATATAAAAGCATTCTGCAGTCAGCAGACTGCAAACCAGCCTAACAACATGGCATAATTTCTGTGTTCCTGCTGAAGCAGTCCAGGATGTTTTCAACTAATCATAGTTTTAGCAAAATATGCTGCTTCACCTAAATTAAGGTATTTACTAGAACCTGTTTCTCTCAACAAAACTTTAAATGAGAGCTTGTCTAAAGACTAAGATCATCCAGTAAATTTTGACCATAGAAGTATCTGCTTCTGTTCCACTCATTTTCTCAAAACATTTGAAAGGTTTTGCTTTTATCTTGCTTACGAAATGAAGTTAAATTGCAGCTCTCAAAAAGCTTTCACAAATGGGAATTTATGAAGAAAACCAAACAAAATCCAGTTCCCAGGTCATAAAAAGCAGCTTTCAAAATCCTGTTTCAGTCTGATCTTTCCATTGCAGTGCCAGGAAAGGAGCATCTACATAAATCAGCACTGTATAGACCTCAGTCAGTGTATGGGTAAAGGCATTATGAAAAGGAGCAAGGAAAATATCTGAAAGACTTAATAAACAGCAGTGCATAAAGCTAATGAAGACTTTAAAAGTAAGATGTTTAAAAGTATTTGTTACAACCTTCTGTAATTAATTTTCCTATTGATGTATCGGTGCATAATATGCATAATACCAGAGAATTAGTAGAAATTTCAGAAATGTCTTCGCAAACCTGAAATTCCAGCTTGCAAAGGCAAGAGTTTGGAAAGATGCTTCATATCTAATAATCTGAATAATTGCTGAAAGAATCTTTGAAGGTGCAGCACCATGGATGGTTAGTCACCTAAACAAAACTGAAATACTAGCCCAGCTAAATATTTAGACACTTAATGACTTAAAAAAATAAATCTAGTCCTGACAGCTCATCTGTCATTCAGGAACTGAAAAACCTTAAGATTCCTCAAGACTTCATGCAAATTTTGCTGTGTATTACAGCCAAAACTACAAATTAATCAGTTCAGGCCATAGGAATAATGCATGAATAAAATCCACAAAATTTATGGATGAGGGGAGGCAAATTCAGCTGTAAATAGTATTGTAGAGAAGTAGAGAAATGGAGATTTTGATTACTTGGATGATAGGCATAATCCTGGAATTTAGCTTTTTTAACAAAATGAATTCAAAACAGAGAAGCTCAGCTCTCTGTTCTGGAGATCATCATCTCCTTCTGGAGATAACTTGTATTATTAATAAAAGACTAGACATTACATTCCTCTGAAGAAGGAGTACTGTATCCCAAGCAGATGTGCTATTAGTGCTGACACTGTCCCATATTACAGCAACTTTTGAAGCTTTTATTTCAGGATAATGTAAAAGTAGTATTAAAGGATGATTCTGGAGAGAGGAAAAAGGGATAAGTGGCATAAAGAAGAAGTTTTGAGTAGTTTATGTTTTACACAGCATATTTTCTTCAATAATGCTTTTGTATAGTTTTTTGCTCTTGGTTTTGTTTTGGTTTTTTTAATATTTATTTCATAATCACCTGGTCAGGTATTATCTTTTTGAAAAATTGAAGTGTAAACAATGAACAAGGGATCAAGGAGAGCTTGAAAAATGTATACATGTAGGGATTTTTTTACACCAGGATGTAATATAGAAAGGAAATCATAAACTGAATGTATGGAGATAAGCAAACTATCAAGAAGGACATTAATAGGACCATTACAGAACACAAGTAGGATGGTGGTGACAGGAAAACTTGATATTGTTCGAGAGGCAGAAATAATTCTTGTCTTACTACCTCCAGAGAAAGCTGAAGGTCACATCCTGAAGAATGCAAAGGTGAAGTGTTAAAAGTTTTATGATAATGCTGAAGCAGACAGACCATTAAAAGTATGTGAAGTTTGCAAGGCTTTAGAAATTCAAGTAAATTGAGGAAAAAAGAACACAAGAATTTTTTCTGCTTGCTTGAGAGTCTGAGTGATTACTGCTCAAAGAGGATGAGTAATTTAGAGATGATATTTATTCATAAAACTCTGAGTACTACAGACCTATACACTCAGCAACATTAACATCATTAAGAAATGAGATATTTACACATAATTTAGAGCTATGTGAAATTGCTAAAGGCAGTATGGCTTCAGGAAATAAATTTTTCCTTCACTAATATGCATTGTGGCTGGGGGGAAGAAATGCCATAGTATATGGGTAATAGCAAAAGAGAATCCTATGGAGGCTTTGAATTAGTTCTAATCTATGATAGAGCTTCTCTCGAATTTAAAGGGTCACAAGTCATTGTGTTCTAGGCCAGGTTTGGGGTAATCTCTTACTAAATGAATGAAATAATCAATGGGTATTTGTTTTGAAGTTAGCTACACTACCACACCAGCAATTTAGCTAGCACTTCATCCTGACCAATGACTTTTATTTTACATATATTACAGAGCCACTAAAGCTATCTGGATTTGTGCAAGCCAACATGCAGTTAGATGAGTTTTACCAGTGATGAGCTCTGCATTGGCTTGCAATAGTCACTGTGATACACTGTCCAGCTTTGAAGTAAGCGCTGGATTTCTGCAATGAATTTCAGTACTTGAAGAACTTCTCACTGTGGTCTAGAGGAGCTTCTATTACATCTGGTGCAGTTCCCATTGTTTCACAACACTCAGTGACTCATAATCCAAATAACCTGGAAGAAACAAACCCAGAGAGAAAAACACAGAGAGAGAAAAAAAGAAGTATTGTAGTAGAAACATTTGATCTTCAAAAGTACCATTGTTGAAGAAGAAATGAAGGTAGGCTAGCTCAGGGTATTCAGAAACTGTGTTTGGAACAAGAGATCAGGTAGAGGTTGGTTCATTATCAAAGATCATTTTTAATTGCTTTGTTTCTCAAGAACAGTGAGAAACTCATGGGGGGAATAAGATAGACACAGGCACATAAAATATATTGTTGCTTTGAACTAGGACAGTTGCACACAGAAAATCACTGCACCTCAGATCAAACCATCAGACAGCAGAATAACTTCTATGCCTTTTGCTATTCAGCATTTTATTCTAAATGTTCTATTTTTCCATCTTAACTCATCTAACACCTGTATTACCAGGTCCATGCTGGAGGTCCATATCTCCACCATCATCCCTCCTCCCCAACTTGCAGAGAAATGTAACATTGCATAGAATAGTTGTTAGAATAGCAGCACTAACATGCTAAATTTAGAAGGAATTGCCAAATTGTAATCAGACAACTAATTTTTATAGCTGATAAAACTTCTAATTGCACTGTGTATTTTGAGACAGTCTGATTATACTATGGATAAAATAAGTAAAAACAGTGTGCTGGGCAAAGTTTGTCAACCTTGTAACACTGACAGAGAAAAGACAGTGAAATAAATTTATAAGATTCAGAAAAAAATGTATAGAACAGTCATCACAAGGAAAGCCCTTCCCATCGATCTCTGAAAAATAATGAATTGGAATATTACCCTTTCCAACCAAACCTGAGAAGCAGCCATCTAAAGCAACTTCAACTGTCTGGCTTACTTTTGGCAGGCTGTGAGATCAGAGGAGAGCAAGGAGTTGTGTCACTGTTTCAGAGCCTGAGTCTGGACAGATTTGCTGTTTGCTATAGATGCTGGTATTACAAAGATGCAGACTTGGCATATGTTGGAGGTTTGGATTTTGCATTTTTGTTTTCCTTCTCTAAGGGAATTTTCTCCCATTTTCTTACTGAGAAACAATTACGACCACTATTTAAAAGAGATAAAAGAAGGAACCACAGAGAAAGGGGAAGAGTGCTGCTGCTTTACTATTGTAAAGGGGCATTCTCTTGGGAAGCGCAGAGATACCACAAGATGTGGGCTGGGGGAAGCAGCTCGGAGCAGCTCCTCGCTCTCTCACTGACAGCTTTGGAGGAGGATGGTTGAGCTGCTGCTTACTGGGGGGTATTTGCTGCTGCCGCCAGAGCCCAGCCCTGTCCTGTTTCTCCTGCTGTGGGTGAGCCTTTGCTCGTGAGAGCAGCCATCTAAACTGGGACCTCACTAAAAAAAATGGACCTTCACCATCTGCTTGGGTGCCTCAGGGGAAACCCTGGGACCCTGAGCCCCTTCCCACTCTGAGGGAGCCTCTCCCTGCTGTGTTCAGGCCCCTGCCCTGTCTCTGCTACTACGCTAAAGTTTTTTGCTCCACCGTAGCCACGCACCCTCTGCCTGCAGGGACCAACTCCTATTACAGCTGCAGAGTTTCTGACACATCTCATTTACCACTCTGGGAATTTGCTCCCTACCATTCCAGCTTGCTGCTTCTGAGGTTCCTGCTACAGCTCCCTTTGCTATCCAGAGGGGGCACCAGGATCAGCTGGTCCTGTGGGTGTGCAAAGGAAAGCCCCTTCTCTCCTCTCTCCCTCCCGCCGCCGGAGCCGCCATGTCCCTGTGGAGAGGCGGCCGAGCTCGCGCCACAGCGCCCCCTGCAGCCGCGGGGGAATCATCGCACCCGCCCTGCCCGGCCGGGAGCCACCAGCGCCCCTGCTGGCCGTGAGCGGAACTGCACCGAAGGGGAAAGTGCCCGCCGGCCGAGAGAAGGCTGCGGGTGGGTTTGTGCTGCTGCGCTCCGGCTGCGCTGCCGTGGGCGCTGTGTTTGCCTTGCTTTATATATATATATATATCAGTAAAGAACTGTTATTCCTTCTCCAATATGTTTACCTGAAAGCCCTGTAATTTCAAAGTTATAATAATTTGGAGGGAGGGGGGTCATATTTTCTATTCCTGCCTTCCTTAGCAGACACCTGTCTTTCAATCCAAGACAGCACAACAGGACAAAGCTCCAACAGGACTTTAAAAATGGTGTGCATGGAGAGGTTGCTGGATTCCCAACCTGGATATTACCCTAGAACAGATAACACTGGGCATGATTCTTATTTGGAAAAACCAAGCAATCTTTGTTGCATAAGACGCACTAGCATCAGACAACAGCCTTCCCTGCTCAAATAAAAATAGTAGTTCCTTTTTTTCCCATATAGAGCTATGATTTCTTTTAACAATACACTCTGTATTTCAGCCATTGAGCAGTTAACCTGGCATGAAAAGACAAGGTGTAACTGGTGTACCGGCAGTATCTTTTCAGCTCATCTGTGGCTCAATAATTCTCCTCATACTCCTGTCACAACTTCAGCTCACCAAGAGAAACCACGACCTGCACTGTTGCCTTTTCTCAGAGTGCTGTGAGTGCAACCTGCCCACTACTAATTCATTCTGTCACATTACTAGCATAATAGTTTATGCTTTATTTAGTCACTTGGATTTTCTTATTAGGATTTTTTTAAGGTATACTAAAAACAAATTCAACAGCTTTCTGCTTTGAGTTGGCTTTGTTTTTCCCTTCAGAAACTAGGTCTCGAGCACTAGCTTAACAGAGTTGAATTGTTTGTTTTCTCAGAACACCTTGTCTCTTGAGAGCCAGAGACCTTGCTCGTTAAAAGCTTTTCCATGTCTTAAGTAGATGATGGACTTTATAGGAACTGGAATTAATGAAATACCCTCTGGACAGAGAGTTTATAGATATCCCTGAAACAGCGTAATTTAGAAGATGCCTTGTATTTCCACAGATATTAGATTGGTTCTGTTTCTCCTAGAGAGAGGTGTTTTAGTCTGTAGAATATGGAAATTGGTTTTAGGTCTGGAGCTGAAAATAATACCTGGGTGATGTATTCAAGAGAGCAACTGTACTTGTGTCTCAGCTAGTAATCATATTTGTAAGGCTGTCATTATTGCTCCTGGTTTGAGCTTTGTTAATATAAATGTATTCTTCAAAAGAGGAGTACGACACATTTTCAAGTCTTGCAAAGTGAACTATCACCTGATGCCTCCATGTTAAGAGATGGAAAGAGAGCATTGTAAAGACAGGGAGCTATTTCTCATTAACAATAGTAAGGTGTCTGCAAGATTAAGGTATCAGGGTAGAGAAAGATGAAGAAGAAAATAATAACTTAGCAAATAGGCATAAATGAATGTAAAATGTGGATAAAGGGTTCTAGCTCCTTCTAAGAGTAAAAATAGGCCAGTAGACATTGCGTTGTGCTACAATCAACTCACCCACTCAGTCCTGAACTACAACTTTATAGGTGAGACTAGTGGGAGCAAAATGTTACCACATAGCCAATGCTGGGAACTTTCAGAGCCATTATTTCTGAAAAGAAATGAATATTCAAGGCCCCTGTGACATAATGAAGGTTAAATCCTGTACAGAGTTTTGCAGGCCCATGTGAGTGCTTCTGACTGGGCTCTAAAAGAGCCAGAGTTCAGCCAGTCTGTGAACTGCCTGGGAGCTCTGTGGCCATGGTTAGTGCAGGGCTGATCCCGTGTTCAAACTGGAGAGGAACGGAGCTTTACATGGCATCTTACAAATGCTGCTGTACAAGATGGGCAGAAATATAGCTCTGAAAGAAAATATCTGTGAGACACTTATATATACAGGGAAGTTTTTAGCCTGCAAATTATTTCACACCTGACTCTTATAATCCACATCAGGTATTGCCAGCTAATTCTACCTGCAAATGGACAGCTCCTACCATCCATGTGCTGTGATCTTGTCCAGAAAGCACTTCAGTTCAGTGTTTGCAGCTGTACCTGCTAAGGAGAGAAAGAAAACACCATTTTGTCTAAAGGACAAATAATTCCAGACAGCAACTGTAATTTAAATCCTGTTTTTCAGGAGGAAAGGAGAAAAAAAGAAAAATAAGAAAACAAAGAGTATAGAAGTAGCAGGGTACCACTTCAAAAGCAGTTCCAAAAAAATATTATTATCCTTGTATAAGTGAGACTTAGCAAATTACAGACTGCATTTTTGAGCAGTTTCACCACATTTAATTCACAACAGTTGTTTTTAAGCTTAGTGGCCTTCCATACCTAGGCAGTTCTTCCATAGCCATGACTAAGCACTGTAAGAAACCTGTGTATCTGGAACCTAGGACCACTTCTAACACCTTGCATTGATTTAAATTGTGAACGAATTCAGCTGATCTGACATAAACCCCTACATAATTACATTGCATCAAATTTATATAGATAGAAAGATATATCTGTTCCCTCAGCAACAGTTTCAGTCCAGAAATTGTAGGCAGAGCATATTAGCTTGTGACCAGCCTTCAGCATTAATAATTGTATAGTTTTGAGACTGAAGCTTGTAGAATCCATGCACCTCAAAGGCGACGCTTTGAGGTGCATGGATTCTACAAGCTTCAGTCTCAAATCACACTTATAATACTGATGAGACCAATTTAATTTCCATATAATGTTAGAAAAAGAGATATATCAGTACCTCATACCCAGTGTATTTCCCTCATACTTTCATTAAATTGATAAAAATGCTTTGTGTTTCATTCTACCACTGTACTTGCAGTCAATGTGTAGATCAGTCATTCAGTGAGGTACTGTTGGCTTATGGCTCCTAACAGTGCTAGTGATTGCAAAAAGATAGAACAAGAAAGGTTTGTTGTAGTGGCTGAGTCCATAGCCCTTTGTTAGCCACTTTTATAAAGGTGCTTTTTGTTATGCTTTCATCTTTTTTTTGGTTTGGAAATGTCCCTATTTGTTCCACCATATTATAAAAGCTTTGCTCTGTTTCCCATCTGCTGTCTTCAAGAGATTCCATTTTAGATCAATTCATCAGTTGATGCATGTGGCTTTTCTGCCACAGTTTCTCTAAAATCCATTTTGCCAGTCCCATGTAAACTGAAATGGGTCAATTTTCATCAACCTTGGCATTAAACCTCTGTGCTCTCTCGTGAACCCTATCCAATATCTTATGAGGGGTTGGAGTGGGAAACAAATTATGTGAGTCATAATTCTGCTTTTCTCATTCAGATGCCAGTACATCAAAACTAGATCTCCCTGGGTCAGAGTACTTTGTCATGTTACCTGGAGTAATACTAGTTTGTGAATTATGCCTGGTCAGTTTAGTGTCTCAGTTTGGTCACATTAATCTCTTTGAATCACTGAACTCTACCATCTCATTTTTCATCTTGCAGAAAGAAGCTGGCAGACTTTTTGTCTAGTGCCTGGCACACTGATTGCTCTGCTGACCCTACAGCAGTCAGAGGAACCCAGAGGTCTCACAAGCAGCATCAGGAGCAGCCACTGAGGGTACCCTGTCCTCAGCCTCCACTGTCTCATCCATTACTTAACAACCATGTAAATGGCATGTTAATACCAGATGATGTAAGAGAGCCCATTTTACATACTTTAGCAGATTAACAGCTCACCATCTATCCCAAAAGGCATGAACATAGGAGAACATTATGAATTATCAGATAAAAAAGAATTTATAATTACTAGAGGTTCTATATTTATACACACCATTGTTATCAGCTTTAAGGTGCTTACCTGTTCTTGTATTTAGAAAATAGCCAACTAAATATACTGCATTCAGTCTGTGTACATAATCTTGATAAGCCCATGATGAAGATACAATTTTAAAATTCCATTACTATAGATCTGTCTGCCTTCATTTGCCTTAGATCTTCAAATGATCCATAAATTAGGAAACATGATTCATAATTTCAGTAAATAGCTTAGAAAAATCCATATCGAGATTTCAGAATTCATTTGGAAGTGGAACCTGTCATCCCGACAAAGAACTGATTTTGACTGTTGTCAGTAAAAATAGATATTTCAATATGCTCCTTTTTAAACTAGTAAGTGTTAAGAGATGGTTTGGGGTTTTTTTTCCAAAATGACAAGTTGTGTTTAAAATAAAGCCTTTTTTCTGTTAAACATGTGCTATTAAGAGGAGAAAAAAGCTTTTCTGCTATGGAAAATTGTAAAAGGTGTGGATGGGAAATTAATGTATCTACTACTGCTACAGATGTCTATAGTCACAACCACCTAGATACTGTTGTACGGTGTCAACTCTCAAGATATTTTAGAATGGAACAGTTCAGAAGAAATTAGCATCTTGGGCATCTAGAAACTAACATGCACATAATGCAATAAATGTTAGGCTGCTTAGAGTGTCTATTTATCTAGAGACCTTTAAAATGGCATTTTATCAAATTTAAAAAAATACCTTTTAATCTTTCTCTTGGAAAAGAACTGGGGTCATTGGGTTTTATTTCTGCCATAAAGGAACAAGGGAATGGAGTTCCCCATGAGTTTGGGGGTAAAATGAGGACTAGCTGTACCTAAAAGAGAAAAAAGCCTAGCACTTTCCTTTCCCTCCAGTCCTATTTTGTCAGTCCTTTCCATTATTCGTCTTTTACAGTTTCCTCTGATTTCTTACCTTCCCTGATAAAAACAAGTGGGTTTGGGTTTTTTTAACTCAGAAAGTAAACAAATAGATAAACAAGATTCCCATGAGAAACCAGCCCAAGTTCATTAATATATTCCTACCACTATGTATTCCTTTTAGCTTTTGAAAATTGTATAAGCTGGTAAACCTAAGATTTTGAGAGAGAAACTTACTATGAACTGAAAAGTGTAGTTAGGCAACAGTCTCCCAGAGACTTATCACAATTTTTGGAAATGTATCAGGATGTGATTTTGCCTTATAAGGAAGTATTAAGTTGCTTTAGAAATAGAAATATATTTATAAGTTGTATAAGGACGACATTCCAGGACACTGCATGATGAATTAGATGTAGTCATAGTGCTGGTAAGGGTGCTTCACAAGTAAAGCAGTTACATCTTTAAAAGGGGAGGGAAAGTTGTCCAAAGGACAGCAGCTGCAAATAAAATAGTTTTTAAAAACTCATGTGTGATCTGGATTCCAACCAAGTCAAGGGATTTGTGAATAATGCAATATAAACCACTACTCGCTGGTTTTGTATCTGTTTGTCCTGGTTTGGAATAGGAGGTATCTAGGGAAGTGATGCAAAACTTCCAGTCAGTGGAAGTTGTACATGCCTCTGTGAAACACACAAGTAAAAGATGAAAGAGACCCGGGAACTTCCTCTTTCTCTTCTGGCTGGCAAACAGGTAACAGCCCGGCCTGGCCCCTGTCTTGGCCAGGCCAGGCAGGGCGGCCTTTCCCCAGGCCAAGGCCGGGCTGGGCCGCCCCTGTTGCGGGCGGCGCCCACCAGCCCCCATCAGCTGCCGGGCAAGAGAGGGAGTGCTGCAGGGCCAGGCTCCTTCCCGGGGAGCCGGCCGGACCCCGTCCCAGGCTGGGACCAGGTCCCAGCCACTGCCAGACAGGGGCAGGGGGGCTGCGGGCCCAGGCCGAGGCAGGGCCAGGCCATGGCTGTTTACATCTTGCCGCCAGGTTTTTCCCCTCCCCCTAGCATGGCTGAGACCAGAGAAATGTATCAGGATTTGATTTTGCCTCATAAGGAAGTATATAGGCAGCCCTGCAGCCTGTGCAGAGTGGGCCCTGCGGCTGGAATTGAACGCAGCAAAAACCAAAGAGCAGCCGCGTAGCCGATCCTGACACAGCCGCAGCCAGAGTTCCCGCTGCAAGGGTCAGGTGGCCACCTGCAGGCCCCGGGGCGAGATGTTAGCCCTTTCAGTGCTTCAATCCTCCCTCCAGCGAGAGAAAGCAACAAGGTGTAAGCATGTAAAGGAGCAACATGAAGACATCAAGGTCAGTGAGGAAGAAGTCAAGCCCCAGATGGGAGGGATGAGGAGATGCCTTGATCTTGGAGATGAAATTCTCTTGTAAGCTATGGAGAAAAGACTNGCCAGGCTCCTTCCCGGGGAGCCGGCCGGACCCCGTCCCAGGCTGGGACCAGGTCCCAGCCACTGCCAGACAGGGGCAGGGGGGCTGCGGGCCCAGGCCGAGGCAGGGCCAGGCCATGGCTGTTTACATCTTGCCGCCAGGTTTTTCCCCTCCCCCTAGCATGGCTGAGACCAGAGAAATGTATCAGGATTTGATTTTGCCTCATAAGGAAGTATATAGGCAGCCCTGCAGCCTGTGCAGAGTGGGCCCTGCGGCTGGAATTGAACGCAGCAAAAACCAAAGAGCAGCCGCGTAGCCGATCCTGACACAGCCGCAGCCAGAGTTCCCGCTGCAAGGGTCAGGTGGCCACCTGCAGGCCCCGGGGCGAGATGTTAGCCCTTTCAGTGCTTCAATCCTCCCTCCAGCGAGAGAAAGCAACAAGGTGTAAGCATGTAAAGGAGCAACATGAAGACATCAAGGTCAGTGAGGAAGAAGTCAAGCCCCAGATGGGAGGGATGAGGAGATGCCTTGATCTTGGAGATGAAATTCTCTTGTAAGCTATGGAGAAAAGACTCTTTTTCCCTATAATGCATGAAACTGTGGGGAGATGAAGGGTTCAAATTCGAGCAAAGGCCTCCATGCTGAAGTAAGCTGATGTCAAAGTAGCTGTGATCCCATGAGAAGTTTGAACAGAGATAGGGAGAAGAGTGATGAGACCCTGTGCCCCCAGGGAGAGAGGAAGAAGATCTCTGGTCCTAGGGATGAAGATGATTTTAGAGATAGATAATGAGAACTTTTGCCTTTGAACAGCTCATCTTTAAAACAATACCCCATAAGTCGACATGGCCCATAAACACAGTTGTGGGAAAAGCTTGTGGAAAATGGGAGAGGCTTCACGAGTGCAAGTTTCTCCAGGCGGCTGTGTTCATGAGAATTGAGATCCACGAGAGAACTGGTTTTTCCATCTTGTGGAGAAGTCTCCATAACATGAACAAGAGGGACTTCTCTCCCTAAGTGAACTGAAGAAAGACAATTTTAAAGGTGGTGAACTGACTGGAAATTTTAGGTTTTATTTCTTTATATTGTCAGTGGAAAAGAAAAGGTTGTGGGGGGAGAAGTGTTCTGAGGGGTTTGTTTTGATTCTTACTACTTTTTTTTCTTTTAGTTACTGTTAAAAATTTTCTTTATACCCTTCCAAAGTTTTGAGCCTGCTTTGCCTTTCTCTTAATCCTATCTTTGTACCTCACAACAGGAAGGGAGTTTATTGGCCAGGAAAATTTCAGCATTAGAGAAATCTAAAATTGGCGAACAAAAACCACTACATGAAATTGGAGTTTCTGGCCAGTTTCGAACTGAAACCACCACACTGTTACAGAGGCTGATACATAGCTCAAAATAGAATAGAATAAATTGTACAAGAACTAAACTGGGATTTCTAGTAAGCAGGTTTTAAAATACAGTATGATTTGTTCTATTAGGATCTTCTTCAGTCAACAGTGAAATGGAGAAGTTTGAGAATGGAATAGATAGTGAAATGTGAGCCCTAGTATTTCCAAGGAAAATCTTATTTGAACATGGCAGAGAGCTAAACATTATGAGCCAACTAAAATGATCAGTAAAATTTGGGTTTCTTCATATACTGGGCATGGATGTTCCATTGGGTATGCTAATGACTGTGTAAAATTCAGTCTATTTCTCCATAAAGATATGCCTGAAGCAGATATTAAAAAGAAACTGAATTATGGATTAGGATCGACTTGGGGGGAAAGAACTGAGAAGAATTCAGATGTTAATAGAAACCAATATTTCATTGCCTAAAGATCAACTGTGTTTAAAACGGTGAGAAATTCAGAGCAGGATATAACTTCGAAAGAATCACCCTGAGGAGAGTATGCATACCATCAGGACAGTAAACCTCCAATTGCCCCAAAAGAGCTTTTTCCAGGAGCTTAGTTACAGAAGTTTATTTCCCCAAGGCAAACTGTCAGTCAGCAAGTATTCTGTTCAAATACTTCTGAGTTTCTTGGTGATAGATACACCGTAAGTTTAGAGACAGACATGGCAAAGGTCAGTTCACAAGTGGAAGAACATTTCAGAATATCTCAAGATCTCTTGCATTGCCTAGCACAGTCAGGGAAATAAATACCTCTCTACATAAAAGAAAGTCATAACAACCACTGTGTTAGTGCCCTGCTATTGCAAAATCACAGTGTTGACAGCATCTCCATGCCAACAGAAATGTGAATGAAATAGTGAAGAATAACTGCATTTATGAAAGGACTGTATTTGTCACCGTTTGGCTCTGTCACTGATATGCTGGTGGAGAAAATATTGCAGTTGGGATTTGCTGGCAGTGCCCAAAAGCTCTGTGGCTAGTGAGAGAACAAAAGTGGGAAAATTTTAGGAAACTGCATTATAAACTGATCTTTACCTTGGGAAATTGCATCAGAGATCAGGTTCAGTAGAAAGAGTGAAGTGCTACTCTACCTAAAGGCCACTTCCTGAAGGGAAGATTTGATCCCAGAGTTCATCCAGCATGCGGTACACATATATGCTACGTT
The DNA here is from genome assembly GCA_013399835.1 of Leptocoma aspasia. Lineage (NCBI taxonomy): Eukaryota > Metazoa > Chordata > Aves > Passeriformes > Nectariniidae > Leptocoma > Leptocoma aspasia. The sequence goes on from VXAX01003861.1 coordinate 726,705, forward strand.
GCAAAACATTAGTCTCTTTATACAGATGCCTTATGTTCCAGACAGAGCAGGTATCAATGTTCAAAGCAAACCTGACATGGACAAATCTAGAATTTCTTGTTTACCCAGCATGCAGGGTCGTAAATTACACATATGTGAAGACATAAGTCACACTGCAAGTGTCTGCACTCTTACACTCCTAACTTCAAGCATGGGTTCTGCCTGTGCCAAGTGGATTCTCCAGACTTGTCACTGAAGTTCAAAAGTTAAGTTGCCTTCTGGATGGAAGGCTTTGATCAATCAGAAATTAGGCCGACTTGAACGTGGCTTACATTAAAGAGAAAAATAGAGAAGAAGAATAAAGTATCATGCTGAAGCTCCATGTCCAGGACAGCATGTAACTCTCCAGCTTCCAAAGCAGCAGCAACTCTCTAGCCCACAGTAACCTCCAGGAGAATTCTTCAGCTCCAGGGCATACTGACAGGGAAATGAAAGTGATACTTGATCTCCAGTGTAGCAATTTAACAGCAGAGAACAAATCATTCACAAAATTGAAGCAGGCAGTCACTGTACCATTCATTTGGGCAGGCTGATATGGGCTGGAGTGGCTGGGAAGTATATTCCTCATTAAGTGAAATGAATAAGTCAATTACTAGCTTCATTGTTGGTCCTCAAATGTTCTACCTAAAATTCATCCATGTTAGAGATGCAAGTTGAGTTTTCTTTCTCTGTCTTCCCAGAAGACTCCTGGGAATGCTGTTGAATCAAGACAAAGAGCTTAAAATTATATTAGTACTGAATTCATACCTAACAAAGGATTACATGTGGGTAGACAAATTGTGTATAAAATCTGATTTTCTTTGTTTTCAAATAAATTGTGTATATCATAAAAAGTTTATAAAGCACTATCTCTTTTTTTCCCCTAGAAAAAATCATAGTTCATTTTTTATATTCACTGATAACTCTTTGCAAGAAGGAAATTAATGCTTCAGGGAGGCACATAAGTACAATTTAAGGATTGCTAGGAAGATAGAGTAGAAATATGTGTGAGCAAGGTACTATGACAGTTCTTCTGGAGCAATAAAGTATATAATGAACATGGTCTAACCCTGATAAATGGCAGCCATCTGCACCCTCCATCCTGCAACCTAAGAGGTGCAGGGTTCCCGGTGATTTTTTTCTGTTTATTACATTTTTACTACACTTTCAAAGCAGAAGCACAACTTGCATTGTAACACTCAGAACTGTAAAAACCTAATAGTTAAAAGAGAATTTTCTAAATTAATAATGTCTCAAGCTAGCAAAATATTGACAGGATTAAATTATGTTAATGATATCTCAGAAAATGACACACTGATTTGTTCAGCAAAACCTTCTGGTAAAGGATTCAAAAGGCAGAATAAATAGAATGAATAATAAAATCATAACTTTCCAGCAAAAGTCTTTCTGCTGTCTTTGAGAGAGACCAACGCAGAGATTTTCAAAGTCTGTAATGGATGGCATCTGCATTTGACTTAGAGCACCTTATGCAAAGGGTTTGTTTTAGGAATCATTACCACCTAAACCAGCGTCACCGGATATTTCAGAAGTAAAAACCCTTCTCATGGCAGGGATTATGGCCATGTAAGATGGGAGTCTAAGCTCACAGTCACCCACTAGGGCTAGACTGATTTGCCCACTCCTGCTAGGCAGCATGGCTGTGACACTCAGGGTATGGCTGAGCTCTCTCAATGCCATTGTACCTTCACTGGGACAAGACCGCTTAAGGAGCTTGTGTTAATAGCACTGCACTGCAATTTGTGCTGAAAGCACATAGTGAAAATAGTATATTGTAACAGTAATGGCTTCCTGGATGAAGTACTAAGTCAAACATGTCAGAAATAATAAATTTAGGCTGGAGAATGACTCATAATGCTAATCATTACAGCAAGGATAGATCTGAAAGTGTTGAAGATGAATGTGGTTACTGCTGGTTCTGGAGATAATGATTTTGAGAACTGCCTATTTCCTCTGTTAATCTCATGGTTGATTAATATTCGCTCTATCATTCTGAACAATATAAATCAAGTCAATTGACAACGTCAGTCTGCCTTTTTAACATCTCCAGAGCAACTGCTAACTTTGATACAACAACTGTATCTGCTTTGTTTAGCAGACACTGTGGCAGAGAGTCCTAGAAGATTTCAAGCACATTTATTAGTTTGATATAAAGTGCATGAACGAAGCACATAGAGTTACTGCTTTGTTTCCTCCTCTCAAAATTGCAGCTGGGCCCGTAACACTTAATACAAAGTTAATTTAGTCAAGATACTTGAGAGCCACTTGGCTCAGTTTCTAAATTCCTCCCTTTGTCCTTTGCAAAGCTTTGAAGTGTTACTCTGTGAGGTGGATGTTGTAATGAGCCTGTTTCTAAGAGGATCAAAGTAGCAGAGCTGCCCAAAGCAGCATCAAAGATACACAACAGAGAGCCCTTTAATGAGCAGGAGGGACATAACTCTTTTTCCCAAAAATAAAACCCTAAACCAGGATTTAGATTAAATATTTAAAATTTAAAATTATTTTATTTTGTCTGGAGCTTGCTAGCAGAAAGTTAAAACCTCAAAGAGAAGAGGAAATTTCTCCAGCTGACTCAGCTAAAATTTAATGACTGTCATTTGCTGGATAGTTTCACCATCACTTAATGGAGTCCAAATACCTGTGGCCTAAGCTAAAAGTGGCAGTGACAACCAGCATGGGCACAAGCAGGATAGCAGCCTTGTGCTAGAGCAGATTCCTTTCCCATGGATATGAAAATAGAAAGCAAACATACAGGAGGAAGTTGCAGCAAGCACTGCGGAGTGAGAAGACAGCTTGGAAGGGGAACAGGGGGGAAGGGTGGGAGAAAGAAAAGGAGTGGGAGGGAGGACTGGACATGTAAATTATGTGCCAGGAAGTGAATTCCTTATAATGTCTCTTGCCAGAAGCTAAATCCTAGCACATGTAAGCCGTCTTTTTTCCCTTTCTTTTGCTCTTTACACAGGTCCTCTGAGGGTCAGAGAGGAAGGAGCAGGGACAGGAAGAGGGGAGATTCAGAGGAGTAAGTGTTTACTTACTTATTATGTGACGAAAGAGCTATATGATCTAGCCTTAACATCAGAAGACACCATAAAAGAGACAAACAGGATAATATCCTGCTTCTCATTAGATGACATTTTTTCATCTTACTTTATTTGGCCACAGGGATTCTTCAGTATGGCGTAGGGTTGAAATACCAGAAGAAATGTGTTTCTGTTCAGAGACTGAATGTACTTACTGCACTGTATTCGGTAATGAAATGGGGATTTATTTGTTTGACTTGACAGCTATCTGTGAAATACGGCCTCTGCTTATGTTTGGTTTTGATTAAGGAGTTACCTAAAGCATCTTTCAAGGCTGTAGAAATGTATGCCACTGACCTGTGCTCAACTTGGGGACAAAATGACAAGACTTATGTTTGAGGTTGGGTGTTTTTTCTAGAATGTAGCAGAAAACATCTGGCAGAAAGTGTAAACCTTGATAGCAAACCAAAGTACACTTCCAGCTTGTAAGAGATCAATGAAATATGATGCAGTGAGCAGAATGAGCAGTGAAACTGGACACAAAGTAATTATTTAATGCACTAATATTTATTAGGCATTAAGCATGGATAATCCTTCCATATTTTTTTCCTTCCCAGCCCACACAGTTCAGGATAACACATATCTTAGCATGTGCTATGCCATGGACAAAAACAGTATCATTTTCTTTGAAGATATTTTGTGTGTAAAAGCATTGGACACTTTCAGATGTTAAGGATGCAGATACTTTTTTTTTTAAATTAACTGCAACACTACAATGCTTATGAAAGTCTGTACATAGCAAAATTTTGTAACTTAAGTTAGTAAAGTTAGTAAAGCAAAATTTCGTAACTTAAGTTAGTAAAGGCTGCTTTCAACAAAAGCTGCTGAGAACCCAGGAGTTTCCAGTGAAATAAATTGGCTGGTTCTATATAGTGTGTTTAAANTTAAGAATGACTGAATGTTAAACCATTTTCAAGCACCATAATTTCTACCAATTTCTTATGCTTCAGTACCAAGGATAATCTATATTACTCAGTTTTGGTAATGCCTTTAACTCAGGAATAATAATTTTTTACATAAGAATGTTTTATTTCCCACATAGACTTAAAGAATCCCTAAGATTCTTTTAAGCATTCTGCTTGTATTCTACTGATCTATTTCATTACTATCAAAAATTATTTTATTTAAAATTAGAACAATTTGTTTTAATTGGAGAGCAGAGTTCTACTCAGCCTTTACAGGCATAAATTCATAACAGAAATTATGCTTGTAAAGGCTGAATAGAAACAGGAATGCTAGCTTGTGCAATTAGGCATTGTTTGCTATACCTGTAAGCTGGATTCATCTTGCTATTGGAAATTTTGGGTACAAACTGAAAAGAATGTTTCCCTCAAAAGCATAGGATTAGCTACTGTCAAGTTGTGGGATACTGTTCTCCCAGGAATTTACTGTATTAGTTTAGCTATGCAGTATCTGAGCTATTTATTTCAGTCTTGCTGAATTAATGCTGCTAAAATGAGAAGGACTTGTAGCAATAGGTGATACATTAAGTGTTCAAAAAATCTTCCATTCAACGTAAAATAGAACTTGCAACTTTGTTGTGCATGCATTTCCAAATGTAAGTTTTCAGTACTGTTAGTCATAGCTTTTAAATGTTTCTCTGATAAAATAGAAGCTGCCTAGTCCTTTCTGAGCAGTTGTTTCCTCAGAGTATCATCAATGAGAAACCTTTCTCCCAAAATCTTCTTATGCCAGGCAAGACTCAAGAACAATTCCACTTCCAAACTGTAGCAATGACCTACCTGGAGTCTGCAAGGCTCTCAAGATACAGTGAGTGCTCTCAGTTAACTTCTCTGAAAAGATGCAAAACCATATGTACCACAGGCTCTAAGTGTAGCACATTATGTTTAAATATCAAATATGCATCTCTTTCTACAGATATCCCATACTTCTTGCTGTCATTGCTGTTGTTGACAGGACATAATTTTTGTAAAGTGATGAGATGCCTAATTATGGTACTTGAATAAATCTGATATAATAATGCCTTCATTGTCAAAACCATACGTGAATAACAGCATCTGAAATCAAATGTGGTTTGACACTTCTGTGCTACTCAGAATCATGCACTGAGAAGCCTGAGTAGAGCAATTCTTGTCTAATGTCCTGTCAAATGATTTTCTAAAACTCTGTATTCAGTGAAAATCAAGATAAATGTCATATCCCTATGCAGGGATAAATATTAGTCCGGATCACGTGGCCTTAGGATTCTCTGGAGCTGTGCTACCTGAAGCAAGATATCTTTGATGCTTTAGCATACTTTTTTTAAAAACAGGGCAAAAGTACCCCCATGCAATACAATTACTTTGGTAATTTTGCGCTACTTTGGTTGGTTTGCAATACAGTGTCACAAGCAAGGCACACTGGGAATATTATGAGGCTGCTGAAACATTTCATGAATTAACATGCTTTACCTACCCTTGAAGCACCAAGATTCTAGCTCCTCCTCTGCCTATAAGAATAAGGAAGTTTTACCAGGTAGCCCAAATATAACACACAGAGACTAATTTTAGGAACAAAGACACCTGTCCAAAGGAATTGCAATTTGTATTCATTCTTCTAATCTATACTTGAGACCGAGTCCTTATGAAAATCAAACTCTTAAATAATTTGCTTGACCTTGTTAGGAACATTTCACTTCACTTGTGTGCCATGACCATATGATAGCACATAAGCAGTTTACTTAGAATATGGCAAGGTGTTAAGTACTTCAACTCTCTTCAATTAAACTTATGAACACTTCATTTTTGGTTTGTTTTATTGTACTTTGCATTCTTGAGACAATTAAACTCATGGCTATATATATATCTTAAGACAAATTGTAAATCTGTCTATTTGAATATCACAAATTATGCTAGTTGGTTTAAATCTTATGTAGAAACCAAGAGCTATTTGGTCAAATTCTTTGATCCCACAAAACATATTAAATGGTGTGTTTTAATAAACATTTTCCTTTGCATTGTAAAACATTGATTTAAGCATTATAAGAATGTACTCTTTCATATTAGTTATTGATAATTTCAATTTCCTGCCTAGTGGTATTAGCCGGTTAAGGATTAGATAAACTCTTGGTCAAAATATCATCAAATAGATTAAAAAGGGGTACATGCCTGCCTAGTCCTAAACCAGGACTAGGTTTCTGGAACACAATTCTGGAAGTCCAGGGACTGAGGGGACTGGACTTCTAGAAGTACAAAGGCTCAAGTGTCCTTCCCTATAGCACTCCTGGAAGCCAGGCCACCAGTCTTACACAGCAGAGCATTTCTTAAGTGAAAATAATAATCAAAACAATGACAATAATAGTAATAAAAGAAAAAATAAAATTACTTACCTCTCTGTTCTTTTGTATAAAATTATCTTTCTCTTCCTACTGTAAAATTAGCTAGAGAAGATGAATACTGAATAAATATGCTTGTGAATAACACTGATTTACCATGCAGAGTTAGAATTTAGCTCAAATGCTTCTTTTCATTTTTCAAAAAGCAGCAGTGTTTTTTAAGATGATTAGCAATGGCAATGTCTTTTCACTTGACAGAAAAAACTGCAATAACAAGTAACACAACAATTCTTTTGTGACCACCACTTGCTCACAAAAATATTATTTTCCTTTCCTTCATTCATTTGCATATGTTTTTATTTGCAGAAGGAAAAGCACAATTATATAGATAATTTAAATTATGAAAGACATGAAACTTGGATGACTCATTTAAAAATTCTCAGAAATAATCTTGCTGAAGTGGTTTTATTCATCTCATTCTACTTTTCTCAAGGGCTGACGTGCATAAAAGGGGAATGTGATCCCTTGCACATGTTCTCCATGAGGGCTGTGTGCAGCACCACCATTAACTTAAAACAAGTTTTGCTGACTCTTACTCAAAGGCATTGCTGAATTCAAGCCAATGGAATTCAGACTGGCACTTCTCCACCTCCTCTGCCCAGGGAATAATGTGAAAGGACAATCCTGTTTCTCTACACCAAGTATTACAGTGTTTCAGTGGACCTGTGTGGTCTGTCCCAACAGCTCTGTTGCCATCTGCAATAGTCGAGAAATGAACTTAAGCAGCACAATTTGGGAAATGGAAACACCAACCTTTGTATAAGATATTTCTCTGTAACAAAATCTGTAATATTTTTTTTTTATTGAAAACAAATTTTTCAGCTTTAGGCGTAATCTTATGTCAAATCCAAGTCGAGCAGTTCATTTTTTAGAAAAGTAGTATTTTGTTTAGAGCCACTTTCAGGAACCACTTGAGCTTCCCTTATTGTCTTATGTGGATCTGGACTGGAGTATTCTGGAGTATTCCCCTTTGAGACAGCTTTCCTTGTCTGATATATCTCCCAAACGTTTCAATGTCTTCCCTCCAGTTAAACCTCAAAAGTGAGCTACAGAATTAAATATATGAATGGTACCCAACTGATAAACGGAGTAGCAAGAGAGCCCAGCTTACTGGAATTGATAAATATTTTGTAAGAACAAAAGAAAAATTATAGTGGGCCAGATAAAATGTTAACTTCATATACATTTGGGCATTTGCAGTGGTCAGTAGAAGAGGTAAAACAATACAAGAAAATTAGAAATTAATTGCCTTTTCTGACATGTTGTCTGAGTTCCCCAAAATACACCATTTCTAGGACTTCCCGAGCTACAATTTGCAGCTAAGATACTGTAATATCAACTGTATTCTTTTCCAAATTAATCTGTTTAAACCCATCTATACTTTTGGCCTTCAGAATTTACAGTAGCAATGTAAGCTTCAATTTAATCATGCATAGTGAGATGAAAGAGTTTACTTGATTCATTTCAAAACTTTTATTTTAAATTGGTGTTGGGTGTCTTCCAGTCATTTACTTGAGGAATAGTGAATAATGGTTCCCCAGCTACAGTGCCAAGCATGATTTTTTAAACTTCTACTACATCCCTCTCATTGCCTCTTCCATCCATGTATCCTCCCTTCCTGTGGAAATGGTCTCTGTCTTTGATCTTCCCAGTCCTCTCACATGTCCCTTAAATTGTAATTTCCATAACTGTCTTGAAGCAGTTTGGGAGACACAAAATGACTTTAAATGTATTTAGAACAAAACAAATCAAAATTTCCAAGTAATATAGTTGATTCCATTCCTGTGCATTCTGCATAATTTAGTTCAGTCCCACAGGGATAATAAAATAATTACACAGATTTAATAATTCTTCTTGGAATAAAAACTGCAATTCCAATCAGTTTTATCAGAGTTTTTCCTAAATTTTGAGAAGTGTGTCCTTATATGTATTTTTCTGATCTCTGATCTGATACTGACATCAAGATCAAAGTCCAATTTGCGACACAATTTAAGAAATCTCAATAAGAAATTCTTTTGATTAGGACACACACACATAATTTTTTTCTTTTTTAAGTTGAAATATTTGGTCACCAAATCTGGAAGTCAAAGTGCTGCAGGCAGGTGTGAAACAGACTTCTTTTTGAAGCTGAATGAAGTAAAAGACAGGAAAAATAGCACATAGTAAATTTGAGTCAGTTAATTATTCTTCTTTAATAGAAGAAGTCACCTTGGTAAAACAAGGTAATGACTTGTAAGTCTGAAAAAGTTTATTTTAGTGCATTTGCGCTCACTGAACAGAGAGAAGAATTTATTATCTGATGTTTTCCTTTAAACAGTCCTTCTCTAAGCACCATGGTGAAGACAAGTATTTTTTGGAATCTTCTAACATTGTCAGACTAAAGCCTGACAGTTATGCACACATGGTAGGGCAGAGAGATTTCTCTCTCAGAGAAGTGTAAAATCTGAGCCGGGCTGAGGAAGCTGAGATCCTGTGCTGAGACACAGGGGCTATGGGACTTTCTCAGCTTTTCTCAGCCAGCATTACTAAGATGACAAAAATGCGCATGCTTATTTTCAAGCTCTGTGCCTAGAGAACAAGCACAACATGGCTATCATCCCAACAGCCTGTTTGCCTCCTCTGGAGACACTTTTCTATTCCAAGCCACCCCCCAGCCCCGCTTCTCTCCACCAGTCATAGTAACTTGCCTCCTTCACTGTGAAAATAAATCAATCTCATCTGCTGCTGTTCGATCGCTTTCTTCTCCCTGCCTCAGCTCCTCAGTCCTGCTCTCCCTTTGAAAGCCCCTTTCCACTGCACCATATGGCAGCTGGGAGAAGGGCAGAGCTGTGATCTATCTCATAACAAAAGAGGCTGTGGTGTCAAAAAGCCTCATGAATGCATGAGACACACTCATGTATAGAGAAATGCCTCTAGCTCTGTCAGGGAGGACTAAAGAGAAGGCTGATAGGCCTGACATCGCTTTTGGGTTGAGAAAGGCACCAGCTCTCTCTGCAGCTCATCTCTTCCTCCCTCCCCTTCTTTGGTTTCATGCCAAAATCCTATTAGATCTATTAATGACATGAGACACAAAGTCGGCGTGTGTGGCAGAACAAGAAATTAAATCAGGCCACCTTATTTCCTCCCTATCACTATTTTTGAGACAAAATCATAGTACTGAAAGAAAAAATAGCCACAACAAACTAGACTTTAATAGTGTGCCAAAAAAGGGATTGAGCGCACTCCTGTACATTGCCTATGGTGGCAGATTTACAGCAGAACTGCAAATTGAACGCTGGCAGGGTGACCCTGAAATACTGTTTAAAGTACGCTGTTGGATTCATTTTGCTTCCTTGAGCCGCTGCTGATACAAAAAAACTACTCTGGGGTCAGAAAATTAACTAGACCTATGACTCTGTGTGCCCTTTGAGCTGTTACAGAGGAATTACACCTAATTTTTGCCTATGAAAGAAATGCAAACTGGCACTTACAAAACATACATTCCTTTACCTTCTTTCTTCTGTTTCACTTTCTCATTTTCTGTTCTGGTGATGTTTGGCATGCTTCATTTCACAGAAATGCCTATAAAATGCATTCATGACCTTCATGCACGCAGTTGGCAAAATGATAGAATTTACAAATCTGAAATACACGGATTACAAACTTTTATCACTACAAGGGGGGAGGAAAAACCACCAGTCCTGTGCAGCAGAATGGAACAGTGTGTACTTAATGAATAACAAGTTACTGAACATAAATATTTCATTATAACTTCAGTTTATAAGTTTCCTTTATTTTAATAATAGCTTCAGTTTCTGGACGTAACTGGGGACAACTGTGTTGTTTTATCTCCATGAAACAAAGTCTAGTTAAACCCTTAAACTAGAATTAAGTTACTGTTTCTGCCTCTTCCCTACAAAGGCCTCAGAAATCCCACAACTCTCTGTCCCTGGGGTTACTTAAAGCAACCTGGGCAAGCTTCCAAATGCTCATATATGTGACCTTTACAAGTATTCCACAATAGCAGCTCCCAGTGAAATAAATCCATGAACATGTGTATAGAAACTCAGCAGCGGCATGGCGGTTAAAAGATGAACTTCTATCAACGTTGTTGAATTGTGTCCCTACAATCAGCTTAGAAGTTTGGTTTAGAAGATTTTAGTTTAACATATGTAATTTCATAAAATATATTTGTAGTATCTCCTGAGTCTTTCTTCTTGGAATATACTTAATGTAAACATATTGAACAGGATTATATATATGTACATACTAAAGATACTGTTTATATGTTCATCACATGTCACAGGCAACTTTCAAAAATAAACTACAATGAATTATGAAATGTAAAAGTCCCACTGGATAAACTTTGAAAGTGTCTGTTTAAAATTAATTCTGCCATGTTGTTTGAAAAAAAAAAAAAGCCCTCCTATAAACTGCTCAGGAATGCCTCTGGAATGACTCTGGGGAGGTGAGCGAGTGTGGTATTTGACAGACTTAAAACTTCGGTGCGCTCCGGTTCTCTTGAATTGTAACAGGCAGAGTTTAAGCTCTCATCTTGGGAGCGGGACTTGTGCCGGGTCCCTGCTGGGAGGGAGGGAGGGAGGGAGGGGGCCCGGGAAGGCAGGGAACAATGCCGCTATTCAGGCTCCCCATTCAGCCCAGCCACATCTGTTTACACGGCATGTGCCCACCTCTGAAAAGAGTGTTCCGTCCACCTCCATTTCATCTCACATGGCCCTGAACCGTGAGCGCTCTGAGAGCTTTCCTGCTGGAAAGCTGCAGTTTCAAATTTATTTTAGGAGGCCAGAGCTGACACAGGCTAACAAAAACATGTGCACATTTCTAGAGTCTGGTTTGTATTTTATTGTAATCTGAGAACAACTGCAAAATTGTCCAAACCTCTCCAGTCAAAATGAGTCTAGCACAGACGATATTGACATTGAACTTGGAGGGCCAAACTTCACAGTCTTTTTAAGGAGTTTTACCTCTAAAACAAATTTTGAGCCTCAAATATTTTAAAATAAAACTGAAAGCACTCAGAGAAGGACTAAAATATGTATTTTACCAAAAAGCATTTATGTCTTACATTTTGTTGTCCATGGTTAGAGTCCATAGCTATACATTCTGCACGTCAATAAACAGTTCATGTAGAAATACTGTGATTACAGTAGATTTCTGTTTAGATACCAGTTTTGCAACTTTCAAACTGAGCATTACTTTATACAGAAGATAATTCATAGAAATCAACATACTAGGCTAAAATGATTGAAGACCAACAGACCAACCCTCCCTCTCCCCTTTTATTTTAATTGAAACTTTAGCTGATATAAAATTATGTATGTATTTCAGAGAGTCAAAAGAAGCCCATGATATCCAGGGAAAGCAGGAGATCCTAAAAGCTGACCACTCTCAGTGTACTGGTGTGTGATCAGGTTTTATGAAGCTATACATAAACACAAAGCAAACTTTATGCATTCAGTGTCAGCATGATTTGTCTCTGCTGATTAACTCATGATCTTACAGAAGTTTTGCCCAAATAAGAAATGCAGGCTCATACATCTGCCAAATACATCACAGTAATTGCACTGTAAAACTGTTAAGTTTGCAAGTGTATTGAAATTCGTGCTGTAAGTGGCAGGATGGCATCATGATACACTGGATATATAATAGAGAAAAAATCCAGCAAGTTCCAAGGAAGATTACAAAGCAAAGTTCTAAAAGAAAGAAACAAGATAATCTGCTACTTATAAAGTATTAAATAGCAGAAAATAAGATAAAGACAAAATGTGAAAAACCTGAAAAAGAGTCTCTAAAGAGGATTATTGAGATGTGAACCCTTATTTTCAGGTGAATTGCTGTGAACTTGTGTAGTGCTTGATGATTTGCTGTGCAGATCTTGTTGAACATTCAGTTCACCCTGACATTCCTGCTTCCAGAAGCCAAACTGTATTCAAGATTAGCTTACATTTTGTTATTTATTTTCCTGGTGCTTTTCTTCTAGGTTCATTAGTTATCCTGATAATGGCAAGACCATATAAGTAAAGAGAATCTGAGCAAAAAATTTGCTTATTCAGTACTGAACTTGCTCAGTGATGGCTGTCACATTGTTTTGAACTTCTCTTCCATGAAGGCTTTCAACCTAATGATTTCTTTATGCACAAAACAATTATTTATTGAAAGGTCCTAGCAGAATCAGGGACTGTTGTTCAAGTAGAGCATTCTTGTCTTCTCTGGTTTTGTTTACTATAAATGGGACAGCCTAAATATGAAGGAGCAAAGGACAGAGAAGTCCTTTTCCCTGCTCTCCATGTTCCTATATGGTACAAGAAAAGAGAAGGACCTTGACTCTAGAGAATATGTGCAGGAGCTAAGTAGGGAGGGACTGTCAAAGGTTCCCACAGTTTTGGAGATTTGTCAATCTCTGCCCATCCCAAACTAATGTTTGTCTGCCCCATAATCTGCGATCACACCACTTAGATCCTTGGTGAAAAGGAAGGAGGGCAGTGAATTGCACTAAGTCATAGGCTGAACTGTATTATGTTGTGACTTAAAAGAGTCAATAAGGATCTACAGCTCAAACTTTGTCCTTTACATGTACTGGTGTCCCCAGATATCACAGCACAGCTGATGAATAGGTACTGTTATCTGAGAGGTACCATTAGGATGTACTAGTAAAAAAAAAAACATACAGAGTGAAATCCCAGGCAATACGGATCTAATCTGAATATAGGAGCTCCCCAGAAGTATTGCAGCCTTACCAAAACAGCATCCTTGAGAGTAACCTGCCCTCTTTTCAAGTCCAAAACAGCCTTGCCAGTGATGTCAGTGGGGCCAATATATCATCTTGAAAGGTCAAGATTTACAAAATAAACTTTGATATAACACAAAGAGCTTGCCTGAACATTTAAGAAAATAAATGTTTTATAATCTAAAATATAAATCATACACTGTACTGCAGCTAGATGCAAAATTAGGTATCAGAAGGCAAGTAACTGAGCAAAAGGAGAAAAGTAGAGTTTTTGTAAAATTTGCAGCACAAAATCAGGTCATTAAATTCAACTAGTTTTTCTTCTTCTGCATTTGTCTTGCAAAAGGTAAACTGTTACTTCTGTTGAAGAAAAGAAAACAATTTAGTTGTGTTGCTAAATGCTAGCAGAGTATGAATAGCCTAAAATTCAAGTTAGACACATATTTTTTAAATTAAAGCAGTGTCACACAAGAATAAATGGTACAATATTCAGGGTTAATTTATACACAGACCTCGGTGGCTTTTTGCCTTACCTTTTTCTCCATCGTTAGTTGTTTGGGTTTTGTTTTGGTCTTTTTTGTTTTTCATTTCAATCATTACTGTTAACTTAATTTAGAATATGCTCAATGATTTTGGTTATTGATTTTCATGCTGTTGAAACATAGCCTCTAGATCTCATTACAAGGATTAAAGTACTTTATTTATCTACTATCCAAGCACTACAAACATAGAGGAAAAGGTAAGTTGTCAACAGCTTTTACCCCGCAATTTCTCATATGATGTCCTAAATAGAAAGCTGTCTAAAGTAGTGCATAGTTTACTAAGATTTCCTAAAGGATTTTCATTTACTAACAGTCATGATCATACTTCTGTGATATGTGCATGTGTTACTCTTAAGAAAACAATATGACCAGAAGCAAAATTCATCAAAATGTCGCTGACAGAACACTGTATACTAAAAATTAGGAATCAGAATCATGTCACTTCTGTGTGTTCACAGATTTATAGCTCACATCTGATCTTTCCTAATTGAAGCAAACAATTGTGTGATTTGTAACAGGTTTTAAATAGCACTGCTTTTTTTTCTGGATGGTGCTTCTTTTCTAAATTTACAAAATGACCATAAACATAATGAGGTTTTTGAAAGGGCCTGAAAATAAACTGAAACATTTCAAAGGGAAGATTTCAATCTAACCCCAATGAAAACAAAGAAACACTCACACATCCCCAGCATATAATTATTCTCACAGAGGTAACACTATTAGGCAGTGACCACTTTTACTACACTGCCTGTTGTGGATAAAGATCATTTAAATTGTGTCTGTCTGGATGCTTATACTGCTTACTTGAGCATTTGAACCTGTTGCTTGAAGGGGAGGGAACAGGAGAAGGTGAAAAGACTATATAGCATTGCTAATCCCTTGAGCCATCTGGTGACTTGAGGCCATGCTTTAGGTTATGTGTATATTGAAAACCTATTCCTTTCATTCATCCCTTCCCTGTGCCAATTTGTCATTGGCTTTTTTACTGTCAAAGGATTCCTTGAAGTTAATCACAGTGAGAATCAATGTCTTTTTATGCCACAGTAAATAATTACGCTGGAAAGATTATTTTTTACTCATTTCTTCCCCTCCCCTCTACTACTTGCAGTGATTTGTAAAAATTGCTGATACATTTTCACCAAGCTGAGCTGAGCTGGAAACAGTGGTAACTTTGTCTTTGGTAAAAGGAAAACAACTAAATTCTTTAGCATTTCTGTATAATCTGGATGACTTCTAACAGATTACATACTCTGAAATGCCCATGTTACGCAGGGCTTGAAAGAGCTGCACCTAGACACAACCTTCTAATTGAGCTGAGGCAGCATTTGCATGTTTAATTATCCAGGAACCAATCTGCATCTACACTTGTACACCACAAGCCTCTCAAACCTGCCAAATTTGCATCCATACCAATACAGCAGATTGCACATTAAGCCTGTCCAAAAGACTGATGATGATTTTCTGGAGCACACGTTACTTTTTACATGTGGTTCTATATGAAGCCAAATCAATTGTGACTCTGCCATGAACCAGCAGAGAATTCACAGCTGTTTGATATCAATAAGTTTCCTACAGACTGGATAAAATTACACCTCACAATGTTACAGTTAACTTTCAATGCCTTTTGCACTATTGCCCTATTTGTGCATCAGATTGTTTTTTATACTGTGTTCCCTGAAGTAGCTGCAAAGTAAATCTGTCATAAATGTGCTGGTTCTGTGCACTTTGAAGTGAAATCATGTTCTACTGCATGCTCTTCCCATATATTAATTAATTCTTCATCATCCTTTTCTGGCTAGATGGCAGATCTGATTTGTGAACCTTTCTTTATCTGATAGTCTTTTAACAAAAAACCAAAACCGTAATTTTCACTCTTAGATCTTTTTGTGAATAGCAAAATGAAAAGAGAAAATTATAAAGCACAGCAAGGTAGAAAAATGCAGATCTAAACATCTGAGAAATGGTCTGAAAGACCTCTGGAATTTGGGAGTCTGAGTAGTTTTTAAAAGCTAGTCCAAGAGGTCAATATCTGTTTGGGAAGGATGCTTGAGTTTTTAAGTATTTGTTGGGGAGTAACCCCAGTAGGAAGCTAAGCCCCACACAATGACTCACTTGCTCCCCTGTGGTGGGATGCAGGAGAGGAATGGGATAGGCAATGGGAAGAAAATCCTGGGTTCAGATACAGGCTGTTCAGCAGAGAAAACAAAAGCCATACATAAAATCAAAGCAAAGTAAAGAATTAATTCATTACTTTCCAGCTGGAGGCAGGTGTTCAGCCAAGTTCATTACCCATAAAGGTTACTTGTGAAGACAGATTCCATAACTCCAAACATCCCCTCTCCTTCCTTCTCCCAGCTTTTATTGCTAAGCATGATGTCATGAGGCATGAAATACCCCTCTGGTTTGTTGGGCTGCAGAGCTCTGACTGTCCATCACCTGGGTCCAATACAGAGACTCAGCTCTTAAGTTCTTGTTGAGTCTTTCAGATCTGAGACAATCAGTGCATCAAATTGCATCTTACAAGACAAAAATGTTCATCATCTGCCATGAAAGGGAAAACAAAGGATATGATTAAAAACTAAAAATAACAACAAGAAATATACAAGCCGTTGCTGACAGAGAACACCCCACTGCCTTGCCAACAACAACACATTGTAACACATTAGTTGGAAATAGCAGCCCAAAATAAACCCAGTTTGTGCTC
Source organism: Leptocoma aspasia (assembly GCA_013399835.1). Lineage (NCBI taxonomy): Eukaryota > Metazoa > Chordata > Aves > Passeriformes > Nectariniidae > Leptocoma > Leptocoma aspasia. Next base: position 743,128 of record VXAX01003861.1, read on the forward strand.
AATGCAAAACCCTGCAAACTAGAAATTGTTATTAAGAAGTTGGTACAGCAATACCTCCAAGAGGTGCTAATGAAGGTGGCACTTGGCCATGGCAAAGGCTGTAGAAACATGCAGTTAGACACAAAGGAGATCAACAAAGCCTTTGGGATCTGAGCTACTAATTAGACTCAATAATTCTGAATTATAAGTTAGGATTTGATATTATGTCTGACCTGTATCAAAGCAAGGCCAACTCAAACAGTAGCTTCTTGTAAATTCAGATTTAGTATTTATTAAGATTTTTTTCCAGTTTCTGCTCTAATCAGTACAAAACTAAATTCCCACTGAACTAGGGTGAAACACAAAGTCCAAGCTGAAGTACAACAAACAAATAATTTATTTATTTTATTTCTGGTAACTTACCTGCAATGACTGTTGCCTTTATATCATAAAACACAGAATCCTGTGACTATTGTCAAATATAAAGGTAAAATAAATCCTTGAAAAAGGTAGCACAGGATAAGAAATGTATTTCTACCATCAGTATCTCTAGATTCCAAGGCCAAATAACACTGAACAATTTAAAGACTAAGATTATTGGATAACAAAAAGTATGAGAAATAAAAAATGCTCACTCTATAAGGCATAAATGAGGCACTAATTGACAGGAGCTAAAAAAGCCCTTCTCTTGTTGTCTAGTTATTCAGCTGTGGATTGTGGTTCTGTCCTCTGAAGCATCTGGTACTGGCCATTACCAGAGATCAAATAGAGGACCAGATGGTCTCTTGGTTTCACTTATTACAATGGTATGACCACTGAAATGTAAAAGCTCTTCACAGAACCAGAAGGAGAGCATTTACCTCTGAATGCCTGATCTCTTAAGAAAAAAAAAAAAAAAAAGAAAAAGGAAAAGGAAAAAAAAAGAAAGAAAAGGAAAAAAATAAAAAGGACTCATCATACCTCTGTGAATCCAAGAGAATAGCAACCAAATTTATCTCGGAGACGCTTCGGGGCAGAAGAAGTCAAATTACTTGTGAACTTTTCTCACTGGAGGATCTGGCCTCAGCATGCTTTTGTGGCTTCAAGTTTGTACTATTACAAAATCATATCCTGGGAATGATTTGGAAAGTAAAAGCGGGAACTAGTGGTATAACCTGACAGGACAATATCATAACAACCCCTCAGCACTGTGCTGCATTCCTGCCTCCCAAGTCAAGTGGTGTGTGATTTAAAAGCACTGTGTATGATCCTGTGGGCTTGCTTCATACCAGAGGGCTGAATGACTAGAATAGGTTAGATGGCTGAAAAATCCATACCTATGAGGGCAAAAATTGGCATCTTAGAGAAGGGTGATATGGAGTGCCTCAGAAGTGCTGAATATGTGGTAGTTTCTTTTTTGTTACCTTACAGAGTCTTTCTGATGTTCTAGGTATGTGGGCTCATAATTTAAATTATCCTTTCTAAAAGTGTAATCACAATAAAATATATGAACATGACAAAAGCAAGGAAATAGAAATAAAGTAAAGAAACCTCATATTTGGGCTTGCTTTGTGATAATGAGCCTCCGGAACACTTCCTCCTCTTTTCCTATGTCTCCACAATGGTGATTCTCAAAGAGCCTGGTCTTGAAAGCATCATCCACCCCAGCAATGAGGAATAATGACTACTCTGCCTTCTACATGTAGGAGTTTGAACATATTTATTTGTTTCCATCCCTTTTCAATATCTAAATAAGGATTATTTTTGTCTCAGCTACTGTTTTCTTAATTCAAATATGAAGAGTTTGAAATGTTTGAACATGGAGACTAGTTGGGGTACATTTCAAGTCATTATGTAGCCAGAGAATGTGTATCTGGAAAGATAATTATGGAAGAAAAACAAATGTAGGCTATTCTTCCTTGGATAGAGGAGCAGGATATGATGTTCTCCTTTTCATCACAGTAATTTATAAAGGAGAGCTGCTTTCCCATGATATAAACCCTCAATATGCCAAACCTGGAGAACTGTCCTGCCTCTTAACACATTCTCCAGAGAGAACACATTGCCACCCTTGTCTTCTCTGATTCCCCCCTTCCTACTTTCCTTAATAATCCTAAACACTCAGAGACCATTTTGTTGGGGGGAAAAAAGCCCAAAAGCAACTGCATTAACTTACGATGTAATTGGCATTGGGAGCTCCAGAGACAGTGACTGGTCTGTCTCGAGTCTTTTAGGAAGAGCTGCACACTAAAAATGGTATTGAAAAACACTGATTCTCAGTATAAAACAGCAAATTACAAAATCACACCCTGTTGACATATAAGCAATGGAAACACACTATTGCATATGACATTAATGCTGATGCTCAACAAAACCAATACTGCATGGAAAATACAAACTCTTCAGCACCTGTTTTCATTTTGCTATTGAAAAATCTCTGAGCAAGGGAAACTTCTGAGCAGCAAGGCTATTATTTAGAAGAGGAGGCAGTGAGGACAGAGCTGTGAGCCTTATCAACCCTCTTGGATAAAGGGAGTGATCCCATGGCATGGCTGGGAACAATTGTACCATGATGCAGCTCATTTCCTTCAGGCAAGAAGGGATGTAAATATTCATACAAGGACACAAATCCCATTTTTCTGTAATATGAATTTACATGCCTTGTTTTCCACGTGACCCAAAAAAAGGCCTTAATAGAAAACACATCAAGGTGGATTTGTTAAGTTTTCTGTAGTTTCCCCTTCCCTTTTTTGTTTGTTTTCTAGATGGATCAGATTTCCAGTGTGTGATTTTCAGACACAACCAGAACTGACTTGTAGAGGAAAGTGATGGAAAACAGCAAAATATGAAATAACAGGTCTTAAAAATAGCCAGTACCCTGGATGATAATGTTATTAAACTACTTTGTACCAAATTCTTTCTCACCACTTCATGTTTATTTTTCGGAAGGGATGAAAAGAGGAACTGGGTTTAAGAAAAGGTCACATAGGAAAAACCTTTTAGAAAAATCCCTACTAAATTATATATTTATTACTATGGCTTCTCCAATGTACTGAGGGTAGTATAATAACTTGCATATTGGTAGGAAGGCAGAAGGCTATTTTGGAAACCTCTGGCCAGATATGCATTTTCAAATACATGAAAAATAAATTTCAAGAACTGTAAGCTGGGCATGACAAGAAATTCAGATATGTTGTCATATTCTTTAGATGGAAAATTGAACCAGAAAAAAGAAAGAAAAGGGAAAATGGATAAGGTATGCTTTTTTCAGGTAGCATTAAAAAGGAGACATGATTCTTCTTTGCTTCATCACAGTTTTTCTTTTGGAGCTTAGTGCCAATTTGCTAGCAAGTAGCATGTGGTCTGAGTGACAATCTTATTCAGTGATCCTGGCTTTGTCATTATATAAATAATGGGGAAACTGTACGAATTCCTGCACTTCACATCCCACACCAGCTCCCAAGGCTCCTTCCTCAGTAACTTGGAGGGCCTAAAAGAAAACAGATGAGGATATTCAGTTACTCAGAGATAGTATTTTAAGAAAGAAAATGAGCTGTGAGGTAACTCCTTCACCTCCCCAAATTCAGGAAGTTTACTTTCACACCCACGTAATAACAAAAGGGAAAGTCTATACCAAAGTTAGATTTTTTCCCTTCAGCAAAGCCAGAGTGTTAAAATATCATCTGAGAAACAATATTCCCAGCATGGGAGTTCAAAGATCAAAAAGTGCTTACATTCTTAACAAGAATTGTTTATTTTGACTGAGAAAATAAATTCCTTTGTGTGTATTATAACGTGCACCACATTCTTGTAAGTATTGTTTTCTGGTGAATTCATAATTACTTCATTAGGGATCAAAACACAACAGTTATTAACCCATATTCTTTCTGTACTCCTACCAGCCTGTGCTGTGTGAAGCTTTAATTGGATGCAGCTCTTACATTTGTGCAGGAAAAAAAAGGCATGTAAATTGTCCCACGAAGCAACCACAGACAGTATTTTCACTGTCAAATGTATGTGGTAGTGCTTACTGGATTAAATAGCCAAATAAATAAATGAGAAATACCTGCCCCTAACCAGTCCCTCTCTGACACTTGGGGACATTTTGTGTTATTTCATTCTTCCCTCTTTTCTGCCTGTGTTTTGTCCATTGTGGTAGGGCTTTGAGGGAGAGAATTTGAATTCTTAGTGAGGCTTTTCCGGTATCCATTTCCTTAGAAATGTGGCCAAATATGTTATTTGAAGGGAACTCTGCTATTTGAGTTCTCACAGGAAGATTCATAAATCGGGAGGAAAAATTCTATTACCTCCTTAAATTCAGGAGGTACAACAGCCAGAGATATGTAAAATATGTGTAATTTCCAGTTAACTTTCTAATGCAGTATGTTTGAAAGTAGTAGCATTTGCTGTGCACCTTTCCAGAAATAGGAGATTTATAAGAAACTACGTAAGAAAAAAATGTCCCTAGCTACCTTATTTTATAACAATTTTCAAATAGAACTCATACATTAGAAGCAATACAATGATATTGTCGCTTTCCCTGCCTGAAATAGTGTTTCATCATTCATCCATCTGCAGCAATTCTTCCAGCTTTGGGCAAAAACAAGCAGCTTGAGCTCATAAAGCTACTATTACTCTGACATCACTTAGGAACTGAAGGTCCCTTTTCAAAAGGGATGTGTGACATGCTCGGACAACAGCATAAACTGGAATAATTGCCCCTGGGGCCCAGGCATCTGGGTTGGCTTAGCAGGAGATGTTCACAGACACTTTCTAAAGCCATCTTCATGGTTCTGTGTTCTGCTGTTGCACTCTGGAGGGTATATCACTAAATTTCTGAGGACATCTCCTGCATGTTGCAAAGCTCAGCTGCTCTCTGGTTAGTCCTCAAGCTATCCTTGTGGGTAGGTAGCAGGGAAGGGAGGATTTGTGGGAACTGACTATAGGATTATTAATACTTGCTTTTTCAACATTTCTCAGTATCCCAATAGGAGAAAGCACAAATAGGAGCAGAACCAAGGCAAGCTAGTCAGACCTGAAAATACAGTTATTTGTTGTTGACATGTACCTTGGTGTATTGGTTGGAATGCGGAAAAAAAAAAAAAAGAGGAGTCTGGTAATACTGTAGTGAGTGCATGTACCAAAGGATTTCTATCTTTTCGAAAGTCAAAGCACTTTGTCTGCCTAATCTTCTGAGAAAATACCACGAATTATACTAAATCTCTGAAAATTAGAGGGTCTGGAAGCACTCTTTAATTATTTAAGAAAATACAGCTGAAAGGGATTCAGAATGCTGAAGATGAGGAGCAAGAGCTAATCACCTTGAGACTATTGGTTCAAATCAGAAGTGGAGACAGAAGTGTATTTCTTTCTTTACTCGTCTCTTTTATCTATGTATAACTCATTGTAGTAATTTTGTAGTACTTCTCTCCTGAAAATATATCCAAAGATATAAAAAGGACAGGGAACTGAGAGAACTGAGAGATATAAAGTTTCACATCTGCTGACAGCTTGTTTCCTTTCTCCTCACTCTCTGTGTTACCACTATTCAGGGGATCATCAAGACAGAGATGTTCGTACAGAAAAATGCAACTTCTGTAATGTGTCAGTCATGAAACTATCTCAAAGGAAAATCACAGTTAAAAAACTAGAAATCCTTTAAAGACAGTGACATTAAACAGAGATGACACCCAAAAGAACAGAGGGCAAATCTATTGTGATTATTGATACAGAAAAGAATACCATAGCTTACAGATGATTTTGCAAAAGCTGTGGTTTATAAAAACAGCTGGGTTTCTCTTGGAAACAACCATCAGACCGAGGTGTATGAGCATGTCAGCTTAAAAATGAACACAGCCAGATAATTCACAGATAATGAAAGCTTATAGCTGACCATGAGCCTGCCTGTGCTTAAAGTTGTGGGCAGCGCCTGTAAGACATCATGCAGTACCAAAAGCAATCAATTAAAAAAAAAAAACATGGAAGCTCAAAAAGGATGGAATTTTTAGTCATCATGAACCTATTCAAAGGTATTTGGCTTATCTTGACAAACGGGTCCTCTATGTGGCAGGACAGATACATTTTGACAGCACAGTGTTTAGAGGAAAAATAAAATATGCAGTCACATACAAGTTACTTGCTAGACTGCACATTTTTGTATGCACAGCAAGGACAAGGAGAAGCCCCTTGGGTGACTGTATAATGGAACTTTGCAAGTCCATAGCTGGATTCATTACTTTGCACAGTATTCAGAAAAAAAAAAATAGCCTCTGTCAGCATTGATGACAGTGTGGTTTCATAACAAACTTACTTTAGAGCAATGTGTTTGTTGTGAGGCTTTTGAGCTTCCTATGCCTGCTGTGCCTGGAATAATGTCTCCACAGCTGTACATGGCACCAAGAAAAGCTGGGCCTAAGTACTGGGACTGTTTTGGATGTGCTTACAGGAGAAATCTGGATATAGGCTACTTGTGACAGTTCTTAATCATGGAGGGAAAATATTATCTTCAGCAACTGAGCAACTTTATTTCCCCAAGCTGGAAAAATATGGTATAGAAAATGCCCAGGTGCCCTGTGAAGCAATGCTGGATTTGGTACTGAGAGAAGTTTTTGAAAGCTTTTTTTTCTTTCAAACCCTTTAGACAAGATCCCACATTCATGTTACTCCATGTGAAAGGAGAAACAAAAGCATTTTCTTGTGAATTAATCATTATTAAAACATAGGGAACAGGTTAAATATTCATTTTTCAGAAGTGATGAAATATTTTTTCTGTCACAAATTCTACATGGACTTGTTCTGAGACCCAGAGTGTTCAACAGAGTCATAAACTGTCAGAAAATTCAGATAATGAGAAGAAAAAGCTTGAAAATAGTACAAAACTGCTCAAGGTAGTCAATCTAAAAGTGAGCTGTAAAAGATACTCTTGATTTTAAGCAGCCAGATAATGAAAACAGACACCAAAGCAACACCCCTAAAAACACATAAGAGCTCATAAACTTATCAACTACACAGTTAGCCTAGTGAATTAATTCCTGAACAGGTGTGCCAGAGAAGGGAAAACCATTTCCCTGCTGTTTTATAGCTTATGAAAGCACTCAATTTTGTTAACAGTGGCATAAGACTGGTACAGCATGAATCAAGAAAAAAAATCAAAAAATTAGAATCATATAGTTGGTGCATTAGGGAAAGTGGCAAGTTTCCTCAAAAATATTTTTTTTCAGCCTTCCATAATATGCAGTTTACAGTGGAGTCTGGCTGTAGAAGGGACTGTCAAACTCCACGTCCTTATCTCTTTCAAATGGACACAACATCACTTGGCAGTTTTCTTACTGTCACACTTGGTCCTTCACCAAGGTTTGAGTCGTCTTGTGTTGGGGTACTCAGCTATCATCACTAAACTTAAATGTGCCTGCCCCTGAGTGCTGCTGCTCCAAATGATCTGTTACATTGCACAGCACTTTGAGGTTCTGCAGAGTATCCAGTGTGACATAGGAAAACATTTCACAAATGCATTTAAAATGAGCCTACTTGTGCTAAAGATGATGATTGCAGATTCTGCTACTCAGCCCACTCTATTCAGCCACGCATGAAGTATTAACTGTTCAAAATTTTTCTGTATTGCTATGGTAACCCTCATTCTCCAGCAGTCTCTTAAAACAGCACACAGAAAGGTATTCATTTTCCAGGAAAGCTGCTGCTCCTGAGAGGACTGAAATGCCCACCTAACTCCCATTACATATAACTTGACTCAAGAGCACATACCAGTTTAATCTGCAAAATCCATTTAGCTCATGACCTGGCCTATTGTGCAAGTCCAGATCTCACAGACACCTACACTCAAATCACTTGGGTTTACTGTTGTTACAGACTAAGAAATAACCCTGTTGAGCACTGTGTGGCTTTACATATGTGGCTGAATGGCTCCCACGTTTGGTTTTACTCAATATAATTGAAAATAATTTCCTCCTACATCACAACCCTGGAGCACAGGACGGGAAGTAGAAGGGATTCCATCATGTAAGGAGGATGGGAAGAGGGAAGTGGAAAGAGTGCATCACCATGACCCTTGTCTTGCCAAATGGATAGACAGCAGAACAATCTATGATCTTGAAATGTCTGGATATTTTCTAGGTGTAAATCCTATGTAGAAATAAAGTACTTTAGGGTCCCTGAAAACAGACAATGTTGAAATATAATAAACTGCAAAGCAGCTCTCTGTAAGTTAACATATGATTTTCACAACTACCAGGTCTGCACCTCATCTGGGATCTGCAACAGGTTAGGCTCTTGATGCTATAGCAAAAGCCCAAATATTTTTGCAAAACCAAAAGTTGCTTCTTAAACTCATGCCATTGCATTAAATGCTATGTAATAAACAGACAAAGATAAAGCTCCTGGCTACATCTCAGGGATTTATTTTCCTGGAAAGCACAGTTCTTCATCATTTCAAATACATGGAAAACACTTTTTGTAAAGACTTTTCTCCTAAGCAATTCCTACATGAATGAGGAGAAATCTTGACAAAATAATGAATCCAGTCTCTTTTGCAAAGGATAAAGGAGAGTTATTGGTCAGTTACAAAGGATAAAACTATTCCCTCACCATAACTCACCATAACCTTTTTCTTAGGGACCTCATATATTCAATAAATCACAAAGCTGGTGCTCTCAGTGTCCTGTCTGAATTCTCTTCCCCATGCTGTGGAGGTCCCTGAGTACTTGTCTTTTAATAAACATAACCTGAAAACAAATATTGTCAGTTCTTCCTCCTGCAGCTCAAAGGGGAATGGCACATTGACCCCCTCATAGGTGACCTGTTAGAGCTTCATCTCTACTAGCTGGAAACATTTCAGTCACTTGTTTGAACTCAGTTTAAACAAGAAAGCAGAAGTTTAAAGGAATTGCAAAGGGGTGTTGTATCTCTATGACATTTGAAAACCGTCATCAACAAGTCCAGACAGATGTGAGAATATTTTCATCAGTGCATTCCCAGATATTGCTGAGTTAGTAAAAAAAATCCCCCAATTTATATGGATAAGCTACTTTAAAACATATCAACATAGTTCTCAGATATAAATAAATTTAAATAGCTTTGCCTGGACTAGATTTTCATTCACATGGAAAACTATTGCATCCAGGGATTTGTCTTGCCTTGTGAACAGATGATCCTCTTCCCAAGCAAAGCCGTCTGTGTAATTTCTTTCATTTTTCCATGTCTTGTTTTGTTCATAGTCATCTGAAAATGGTATAGCTTTAATAAAGGGAAAGCATTGCAAGAAAAGTGTGTTTCTGCTTTCAAATTTTTTCATTATTAGCTATTATGTGACCTAAAAAAAATGGTCACACTTTTGACAGGATTAGGTATTGTAATAACCACTTCAATAAAAAATTTCTTTAAAAATGCCCCAGTACTGCTATTTCAATAAATGACAGACGGGGCCCTTCACAGCTTGCTAAAATACAAGCATATTTGAAAATCTGATTTGTTCTTTCTTAATGCTTTAAAATTCCATGGGCTGCAGTTCAGTACCCACTACCCACTGTCAGCCACGCTCTCTGAGCCATGCTGCCTTCAGCTTCTCTCTCCTAGGCTGAGCTCCCTGTAATCCAGGCTTTGCCTTGGGCAGGGCTCTTGCTGGAAATGGCAGTGCCACGGACTGAAGCTCAACTGTGCCACAGAGAGACAGTTTGTAGCTTTTCTTGGTAGCCCAAGACCACTATGATGAGCAGCCTGCAAGGCCACCAGCTCTCCCCCATGGACATTGCTTCCTAAGGAGCCACACTAGGAAATGCCAATCCATAGGAACACAAACCACAGTAAAGAGGAAGCACAAGGAAGGTTTAATGCCCTCCTTAGCACCAACCTGCATTTCCAGGGACGTGGATTTTTCCTTATAGAGGTCACACAGCTAACACCTTTTCAACATATGGCTGTTAATACCCACCACATCCTCACGTGCATCTCGTCTGCTCCAGTCATATTTTTCAGCATCTTGCCCACAGGCTGATGGGCTTTGATCAAAGCCAGCCGTTAGAAATTATTATGCAAATTCACTCATCAGTGAGTGTGCACTGAATGACACTGGAAATTACACCAACCATGGCAGCCAAAACACCTTGAAGCCTGGCTAATGATGTGCAACGCCTCCCCATTCACATTTCTCAAGGAAATTCACCCATTTTGAGTTTGAAAAGCCAAAACGGGGCAAGAAGTTGGCAGTGGGCTTAAAAGGGGAGGTTACAAATTGCATCAGTCCCAGGAAGCACTGAACTGAAATGCCTGTGTCCTAGGCTCTCAGTGCCTCCCACTTGGAGCCAGGAAACTGATTCCCATTACTAAGAAGATGCATTTACTTCTTTTTGAACTGCAAATGTCCTGCTCAAGTTACCTCATCCCCCTGCAAGAGCAATCTGAGGAGTTTATTACAGCACTAGAGTTTTGCTGCTCAGATTTATTGGACATGCAAGAGCAGACAGGCAGACTCGAGATAGGAAATAGCATGCATCACCCACTCTCAAGTTTCCTCTCTGCAGCTCCACTAAGTGTGGTTTTTGGCATGCACACTGGAAAAAAATATTTTCCATGAATAGTCTGGACTAGTGGATTAGACAAGTACACTGTCTTCCAAGAGCGGTGAGATCCAAAACATGTTTAATTTAGTCTAAATAGGATCCCAGTGATCTACAGGACTTCCTGGATATTTGTATATGCATGTCATTTTTAGAGAAAGGTACAGACATATGGTTTGCATTTCCCTTTAGCTAATTATTTTTTCTGAAATTTAGCATTAGAACTGATCAGGAAAAACATCAGCAGAAGCACGTTCTGTAGGGCAATACAAGTGTCTTCAAATGGAAAAAAAAAAGGTATTAAATTCATCATCAGAATTTTTTTTTTCCAAACCTTTACTTTGCTCCAGCAAAGGAGCAGACATGCTCTATGACCTGCACCTCCAAAGGAAACAGTTTGCATAGCAAACCCTCATGACTGGTGAAATGCTTGTGAACAATCAAGACGCTGCAAATTATTCACAGAATTTATTCAGCAAGCATGAATGCAGACATTGCCCAGCCAAATAATGTGATTGCAAGCCACTTGTGAGCCAAGAGAGAGGCAAAAATCCTTACTAATTGTTATCTCAGCCCATGTATCTGGACTAAAGGAATGCCCTGAGGTTTGCATGCATTTCTCTCCCTGCCTTTTTGTTAGCTGAATATTGCCATAAGATGTATTTTCCTCTTTAGAGCTTTAGCTAGGTCCTCCAGCGTGCTTTTAGACTGCACACGAAACACAGCATAAAAAGTCTGTCACCTTTCTTTAAGAGGCCATTATTGTGAGTCTTCTTTGCCAAATTTGAATGCAGTCTGCCACTCTTGGCAAACTGAAATGTTAATATCCCTTTGATGCTCAGCTATGTTTTTGCCAAGCTGTATAAAATAACTTATGCTGGAATCCTTGGTAGCAACTGTCTGTTGAATGTTAGGATATCCACATAAGATAGGAATAAAATCCTGCAGATGAAGATATTTCAGATCATCTCATTTCTAAATGGAAGAAAACCCCAAACATAAACTTAAATACTGTACATCTTTGTAACTTGTCTGATAAAACTGCACAGCAGTTTTTTAAACAGATGGAAAGAAAAAATTTGTTAGGATGCAACCACTGAAATGAAGCAGAAAATTTGAGAAAAGTGACAGCACATTTTACAACCAAAAAGTAGAGTGGAACAGGAAGGTCAAGGCAGTTCCTTATGACAACATGAATGTTCTTATTGGACAGATAGAGTTGTCTTGAATGAGAAAGGGCCATTCCTGGAGAAAAGACACAGAATGATCTTTTTAATATCTGTATACCAAAGCAAAGTATACCAACATTTTTTCCTCATAATGTAGCTGGGTTTTTCTTGTAGCAGTTCTGATGATGTTGTAATATTAAAAAGCATACAGATTAGAATAATTGAAAGTCTGGTTGTTTATTTTTTTCCCTGTTCTAACCAGATGCAAATTTGTCTTTATGGAGGGAAAAAATTCTAACTGGGTAGCTCTACTGACATGTTTAACATGAAAGGAAAATAAAAATCTTTTCTTCTCTGAAAAAGAAAGTCTGGTTAGTAGCAAGCCCACCAACAAGTTAGTTTGTATTTATAATAACAAAGAAACTACATAATACCAAAAGTGTAGTGTAAAAAATCTTTGTAGTCCAGTTTCTGTATGGGTAGAAGGTGCCAAATACAGGATCCCAAAACTGACATCCAGAAAATTTGTCTTCCATGTACATGCACCAGTTTTAAAATTTCAACTACCTTTTTTAACTATCTCTTTTTTTCTGTCTCAATTGAAATATCTTTAAATAAAAAAGCATTATCTTTCCTTCTTGGTGATACTGAAAGCTACGTGGAGATTTGCAGCTCAGGCTCAATGGTGGATTTTAAAGCATAGTAGCTCTGTGATTCAAAATAGACCAAAGTATCAAGCAAACTTAACTCTGAATTTATTAATCCTCAGAGCAACACACAGATGAGCAACAACACATGACAACACACAGACCACACCTATTTCTCTGTTCCCAGATGAGCTTCAGACACTGGTCCTGAACAAGGAAGTCCATCCTGCAGAATGGTCTTGAAGTGGTTGGTTTATTACCTATTGTTTGAATAAACTGGGCTGTAGTAAGGTGTGGAAGTGGCTTGGAAGTCTGCAGAAGGTTTGCTCTTGGGTCTCATAACAGTCCCACATGTGACATCTGTACATGATCAAAAGGCATCAAGCAACTGAGAGCAAGAGAAAACTTTCAGGAATTTATTTAGATCTTTGACTAAACAGAACTTTATCAAACTCACCATTCCTTTTTTATTTGGCTCATCAAGACCTTTCTTAGTAAACAACTCTGTAATAAACAAGTTATATTCTAGATCTGGCTACATGGGCAACTCTAAATGTCCTTTACATCCAGCCTGACTCTGAATATTCAGCTAGGTTTTAAAAATGTGTTTATAAACAGCTATTTTAACAAAACCACTAAACATTTAGAACGGAAGGCTTTCTGAGCAGGAAATGCTGGGAGGTCAGTCCCTCAGCTTTCAAGATACTAATAAGGAACACATGGAAAGGATGTCAAATAATTCCTACATTGTTTGAAGCAAAAGATTAAATACTGATATGTGCCAGCATAGAAGCTATATGTAGGGATACCTCCCAAATCAAGGGGTAAAGTAATAAGTGAAAAGATAGACAAACTAACAATTTGATTCAGACAAGGCTCCACAATTCTGATGCTTTTAAAAAGATTATCCAAATTTGTCCGAACTTCCTGATGCCTTTTTCTTCTCCTCTGCTTGTCTCTGCTCATATTCAACTTTATCCATTAATTTTTAGGGGCTCAGATAACCCACCACTGACCAAAGTTCCGTAAAAAATTTAACAGGCTTCCAAATACTAATGTCCCATGCTCCATAGTGAAGACACTTAATTTAGTCATCTTATTTCATACTTAATTTGCAGGTTAAAATTTCATCAACAGATGAAGATGTCATTTTCTCTCCACTAGTACCTGATATGCTTTGTGTCCTGAAATTTTAACATAGTAGTAATCTGTTAGTTTTTCAAGTTTTAATCTGTCTCAGAAAACCTGTCATAATTCTCAATTTATTGCTAAATTATTGCACTGCTGAATCAAGATTATGACATGAAGATTTGGAGTAAAAATGTGCAGCTTCATCTTTTTCCCTTCTCTCTGAATAGCTGTTTTTGTCCTCTCTGGATAGACAGCATAGCTATGCTATACTATTCCATAAGGTTCTAATTATTCTTCCACAGAATTTTGCTATTTCCCTAGGTTTCTCATGAAACTGCTCCATCCAATGTCAGGAATGTTGGGAGTTTTGCAGCATGACTTCAAATGAAATGGAAGAATCAGCTAGAGAAAATGTGCACTGGAAAAGGCAGAACAGATGCATTTGATCATATGGATTCTTCCCAACATGCCTGAACATTTCTTCTCAGCCTAAATGTGTCAACATATGTGCAGGCAGCATGTAAAGGAGTGGAAGGAGGGGGAGCATGAAAGGGGTAAAGTTGGTGTGAAATAGCAAAATTTATCTAAACAAGCTCATTTCTCTTACTTTCTCCTCAAGCTAAGCATATTACTTCTCATAAGAGTCCAACATAAACTGAACTAGCCTGCAGAAATGTTCATTTAGTGGTCAGTCCTGCAAGAAGAGGAATGCCTGCTTCAGAAATCTGAGCACTCAGTGGCAGAAAGCATTAATCATCCTACAGGATCAGTGTAATGTAAATTTACCGATTTTCTACTTCTAATTAAAAAAATCAAACAAAGACAGCCCTAAAATATTAATATTAGCACCTTTTAGCTCTCTGCTACTATTGCCATATTACTTTAAGCACTTAAAATATAAGATATATAGTTAAAACACTTTAGAACTATGATAGTTTTATAAATAAACTTATAATATTCATATAATTGGCCCTTTTTTCCAATGGTATACATTGAGATTCACTAATTATTTATGCTATTGCATTACATAGTCCTAGCAGTGGCTTATAACAGCACTGACCAAATTCAATTCAAGACATTTTGCCCAGGAACAAACTATGCACTCTCAGATCGTTTAAAGAACAGTTAAAAGTAAGGAAAAGGGAAAAAAACAAATCAAAACAAAACTTCTTTCCATAAGCCCTTGGTAGGTGTCCAGAGATTTTGCAGTTGCTGTCTGCTACTGCTGTGGAAAGAATATTTAAGCCCCTTTTTCACTTCAGCTTTACAAAAGCAGCAATTAAGAAGAGAGAAGAAAAAGACAGAAAAAAATCAGAATTGCAGCTAAAGTTGAGAAGCAAAGGGGGGAAAAAAAGATGAGATGCATAAGAGGAAGAAAAAGAAATAAAAGTGTAAAAATAAATGGAAATACTTTCAAGTTTAAGAAAGTCAAAGCCTCTGAGAGCCTCTGAGAGCACAAAAGAAATTATAAAAGTCCCTGACAAGAAAACTATAAAACCCAATTCCTCCACCTCAAATATAATTACGAAAATATGCTTGAAAGTAGGTAAGGTTCATTACATGACGTGTCCAGCCATGGAGAAGTGTTGTCCTGTCTTTGTAAAAGCAGTTCCTTTCTGAAATTTCTTTCCTTTTCTTTGTTTCTTGCTTTTCCTTGATTATCAGCAGCAAATAAGATATGTATAATTGGGAAGTATTGCATTAAGGAGGACCTAAATCCATCCTGACAATTTCTGACCTGAATTCTTTTCCGTGCTGGGCCATTCTTGAGTTTCTGCACTCCTCAGACATTCATATACAAGTGAGCAAGGGTCTTCAGACCCATATAGCAAATGTCAAATTCTTCCATGCTAAAGAAATGGAAATACAGTATTCTGCTTCTGAAGGAATAGGGCTGAGGGCTAAGTACCACATTTTATTTCAGATACTGACATTTTCCCAGGATGTCAGATGTCTCAAAGAGTCATCAGTTCTGACTGGTTACTGAAGAGACGGTTGTGAAGATATTCAAAGCCTTTCAATAAAAAGGAATTCCTTCTCTGTCATCAAGTAAGCTTTAGAACCAATTTGGTCTAGATAGATACTTCTGTCCATTGACCTCCTGGGATAAGACAGACCCTATTTCCTCTCAGAAATATGTTGGAAATGTGAATTCCTCACTGAAGAGAAGCATATACAGACTTACAATTGAAACCGTTCTTGAGAGTCTGAAAGGCCTTTTCAGAGACTTGAAACATTGTAAAGGGAAATGCATTCTTAGTTAGGTCTATTAACAAGGCTTCCTCAAAGAAACCTGATGCAAAAATTTCCTGAGAAAGAAGTCTCAGAAGAAGTGCAAACAGAATGGATTATTTCTACTCCAGGGATATCAGATCAGGATCTGTAAAGTATTTCAAGTGATGAAGAAGGTCCTGATATTTATGTCTGCTATTAGTTAAATTATTAATTAAACAGATAATTTAGAATCAAACCAATGTCCCCTGGCACGGAAGTCGGTCTGCTGACAATGGACCAATTTCAGAGAACAGTACTTCTGTGGGTGCCAGATGCCTGCTAAATCTGCTTATCGAAATGTATTGACCTAGGACAAAGACAAAATATGTGTTTTTTCTGTGAATCTGTCACAGCCAGGCAAAGTTTCCTATACCACAGTATGGTGACTCAGCTCTAGCCTAAGGAGCAAGATGTACGTCATAGGTAGAAAAGTTGGAGCCCTGACACCAGGGGCAAGAAAGCCATCTTACTGTGGTGACATACCTGCTTTTCTCAGCTTGCTCATTAACAGGACACCAGTTCCATTCTGCTCCCTGGTTCTGGAGCTCACTTGCTCAGAATTAATCAGCACCCCTGGGTAAACTTGTGCAGCTTATGGTCAGATGTCAGATTTTTTTTCTGCATCATTTCACTTAAGGACATAGTAGGGCACTTTGAGTCCTTACTTGTGGTTTTGCTCCTACACACTTTGCTTTTTCTTCAAAAGCCAACACTATTTCTTGATTTTCTGTCTGTCTTGCAGCTTTCACCCTCTCATACTGTAGCTTCAAACCCCTCCAGAGGACAATTAGTGCAAGCTCTGCCTTCCTGTCAAGGGACACTTAGTCACAGAACAAGCCAAACTCTGGGAGAAGGGTGAAAATGAAGTCTGAAGGTGCTCTGAAATGGGAAGTGTGGAGCAGCTTGGGAGATACATGCAGGTGATGGGAGATGTTTCTCAGCACATGATGTAAGCACTGCCAGCCCATAAGAATTAATGCAAGGAAAACTGAAATGATAACAAAATTCACTTTTCCTCCCTTAATGACTTGAACACTTAGATTGTGAAGCATAATCCCTCAGAAACTCTCAGACCCGCACTTCCACACAGCAGGAGGGTGCTTGTCACAGTTAGTTATCTGTCAAAGTACAGCCTGGGCACAGGGCAATTGGAGAAAAGCTGAACTGAGGCACGTTACTTGAGGAGTGCCCTGGTTTGTACTTGTGTTTCCGCTGAGGTAGTTTACTGAGTTGTGCTACGGTTCTGCCAAAGGAAAAACAGATGAGTTTTCAACTTGCAATCTATATGGTCATCACTTTCTCATGCCCCTAATTAGAAAGCCTCTTGCCAAAAAATTTAAAAACTCTAAAAACTTTGCTGCAAATGTACAATGCTTAAACCATGTACACTAATGAGGCTTGATGCCAGCACTAGCAGAGGCCCTGGTAAGCAATTAACTGTGTGACAGAGAGGAAGACCCCTTATATGCATTAATTTACTCATAGTCCTGTTAGGTCCATAGACACTTTACTAAAAGCTGTGAATTGATCTCCTTGAACCATACAGTAGGGTCTGTGCCCCAAATGTAAAAAAACAGATATAACACATGATTTCTCCAGGCTGTGTTAACCCTTATAGTCCTCAGGGCAATGGGAACTGAAATTACACATCAAGTTGAAGCCTTACCTGCTGCAGTCTTTTTCACTTCAACATATTTCTGTCTCCCTTTGGAAGGTGATTTGGAAATGCAGGAATCACTCCAGGAATTTAAATTGTGTATCAAAAAGCCCAGTAATCCTCTTGCTTCTTTAACAAAATTAAACATTTGATAAATTTGTGTAAAAGAATATATTATATTTGAGTGCTTCCTATAATGTCAGATAATAGTATATGGCTGCAGTTAATTTGCCAGATTTGAATTGCATAACGCACATATGAAATGAAAACTCCTCTTGAAATCAGTGGAAGTTTTAGTTCAGAAGGGCTTGCTGGGATTCAAAATCCCTTAAGAGATTGAGTCCAAAGGACTTGGTTTCAAAAGCCTCTTCACTCTTAGAATCAAGTTCCACTTTTTCTGAGTAAGGTTGAGACAGATAGTATTCAACACATAGAACTTGTGTGCCAAAAGATAGCTAATGCCATGGAGAAAATAAGTAGCTAGAGCAAAAGGAGTTATTGGCTAAGTAGAAAAGTAAATACTGATGTTCTAACAGCATGATTATGAATAAAGTGCTCTCAGCAGACTATTGAAACAAAAACAACAAAAGAAAAAAAAACCACCAAACAAAACCAAGCTAAGAAAGTTTTGTTCTGGGGAGGGTTGTTGGTTGGGGTTTTTTAAATTATTTTTGGGTTTTTTCCCAAATGATTGACAGATATCAGACACCTTTTCATTTTTTCCTCATCCATCACTCACTGTTCCTGCAAACCAAACAAATTCTTTCTAATCCCCTGATCCAGCACTCAGAAACCCAAACCTGTGATGTTTACTAGGCACAGCTTAGGCCTCAAATCACGGATCTTCTTTTCTACTTTTAGTTTTCTCAGAGGAGATGAATGACCTTTCCAGACTTTCAGTGACAGCATATCCCTAACCAAGCCAAGAGTAGAGCAGCCCTTGGATCTGCTAACCCATACATCCAAATTTGGTTTTTTTTCAAGTCCACACCTACTTTGGTGGCTCATTAAATAGTATATTATTGTCTGATCTTGTGGAATATCAGACATGGCAGTATTTTAAAGGTACCAACAACACAACAGGAACTAACTAAAATACTGAACTCAGAACTGAATTTGGGTTTTGGAAATCAACATGCACTGGTATAGGAGCCTAGATACTGGGCAGATAAAGAGGTTATGAGGTCTTTGTCTTGCAAGAAGGGGTCCTGTTTACTGGTTACCAATAATGTGGCACAGAATCACTGAGGTTGGATAGGACCTCATGAGGTCCTCTAATGCATTACATCTGCTCAAGCAGAAGTGGTTAGGGACCTGCTGTGCCAATTAAATACCCACAAGTCTATGGGCCCTGATGGCATCCACCCCAAAATAATGAGGGAACTAGCAGAAGAACTTGCAGTCCTGGTTAACTGTAGAAGTTCCAGCTGACTGGAAATTAGCAAATGTTATGTCCATATACAAGAGGGGTCAGAAGGATGATCCAAGGAATATCAGGCTTGTCAGCCTAACCTTGGTTCTGGGCAAGGTTATGGAAGACATCATCCTGAGTGCCATTACACAGCACATACAGGACAACCCAGCCAACATGGATTTGTGAAAGGAAGGCCCTTCTTTTCCTTGCCCCTCCTGCAGTATTTTTCTCAGTGCCCAGATGAACACATTCAGATCAGGTACAGTTTTTATACAGATTTTGAGGAAGCTGTAGTAGATCAGAAAGAGACTGTGAAGAGAGGAAATTATTTCAGTTACCCTGAAGGGTATGATGATAACTTTCTCTATGACCTTCTACAATGCCAAATTCCTTGCACTCCAGCAACTTTTCACAGAAAGAAAAACTGAGGAGGAAGGGGCACACTGGATTTTGCTGTCTTCATGGGGTAGTAACTAACTTGTTTGGGAGCTTTCTTTCCCACCTCTGCAAAATACCAAAACCAATGAAAAAAACACAGATTTTGACTTGCAAGCCATGCCATACAAGTTTCTTTTAATCCTTAAAATAATCTATATTCACATAATTCTGGAGAAAATTAAATCCTTCAGCACAGTTTTCAGGAATAGTTGTCCTAGCGTTCTGGCCAGAACAACTTCAGTTGGCTCTTCTTGGTGGATTCATCCCAATATGATTTTAATATGCAACTAAAAAAACATGCACATATTCTGACAATGAACAAATGTGAGTGTAGAATAAAACCAGGAATAAACTGGCCAGGCTAAGTTTTTATAAAGTCTCATCTCCAGAAAAAGGGAATTGATTTGGGAAAAAATGGGGAAAATTGGATCTCCATGCAGAATTAAGCACTATGGCACATAGGAAAATATTAATTTAGGAAACATAGGGAATATGCAGAACAGGTTGGAAAATTGTAAGATGGGTAAAGAAGTGGAGGTAAAGGTTGTGTTAAAAACTGGGGCTAGGGGACAATTCTGATATGGTTCTTCAAGGATCACTCTTGTGAACAATCATTAAGCATCTTGACAGAAAAAGTAAAGTATGTTGATAGATCCTGCTGATGCAAATACAAGATGCACAGTAAATTCAAGAAGGAGCAAGGCAAAAGAATAATTTTGAGATATGAAGCTATAAAAAAAAATTATAAAATGCTATAGAAAACACCACAAGGTCATGTAGTTAGGGACTAGTAATAGTTCCTCATTTATACTGTGATTTTTTCAGTGAGAATTAGCAGAAATACACAGATGTCTATTAACAAGCCATCAATCCAGGGAAGCTGTAGAGCAAAATGTAGTTCACTGACTCAAGAAAGACATTTGGACAAAAATCAGGACTGTCTATGTCATGTAAGAAAAACTGCTGTTCCCCTGATTGCAATGCTTTATGTTTCTTGTAACAACTCATGGAATTGCAGAATGGTTTGGGTTGGAAGGGACCTCAACGACCATCTAATTCCAACCCCCATGCAGGAACACTTTCAGTAAAGCAGGTTGCTCAAAGCACCTTCCAACCTGCCTTTGAACACTTTCAGGGATGGGGCATGCTGAAGCAGTCATTGAAATGAGAGATTTTTGTCAATAAGGTGTCTTACCACCTAACAAAGATCATAGCTTTAGCATAGTTTGGGTGGTGAATCTGCTAATGAATGCTAAATAAAAAAATCATTCTCATTCATGGGTACTATGCTCAGCAATATC
Source organism: Leptocoma aspasia (assembly GCA_013399835.1). Lineage (NCBI taxonomy): Eukaryota > Metazoa > Chordata > Aves > Passeriformes > Nectariniidae > Leptocoma > Leptocoma aspasia. The sequence continues at coordinate 763,685 of VXAX01003861.1, forward strand.
TGTTTGTCCTCAGGAAATTCCCTGTGAAGGTAACATCATAGATAGATACTTATTATATGGCATTCTATTAGTACAAGAACAAAATTGCTATTTACTGGGCACTAATGCAAGTAGCATTAGGAACAAAAAATATTATCTTAGAGCAGAACAGTGTGATACTCTGTTCTGATAGCATCATCTCTATATCAACATGGAAGACAATTCTTTGGACAAATTAACTTGCAATTACAGAAACATAGAACTACTTCTCCAAATGAATTTCTAATTAAATTTTATAGTCCATACTGCTACACTAGACAAACACAGAGTTTTTATTTACAAGCACCTACTACTGCCTATTTTCCCCCTGATTTAGTATTTATTAATTCTAATTTAAGGCTATAAAACAAAATAAAACATTTATGTTTCCACCTTTTATTAGGAGAATCATCCAAGTAAATCACTAAGCAATGTTTATCAAGCAATTTTGATTCTTTAGAGCAATGTTTTGACACCCTTGAATGCAATTATTTCTAAGCTGTGAAGCAACAGCTGAATAGTACTAGATACACAGTAAAAAAAAAGAGAAGGTCTTAGCTAGTTTATTAGCGTGCCTAAGAAAAATAATATTTGTGAAGCTTATATCTCCACAGAGTAGTAAGAGTCCTGGTTTTTAAGAAACCAAACAAAATTTTCTGCATTGCCTGTAATCTTAAGAGATACATTTTCACAGGCACCTGTAGCTCAGAAAAATTAATTAATTGAATTGACACTTCTAGGATACATTTTTGTGGTTCTTGGCATTCTAGACAATTTAAATCTGTTGCAAACACATTAAATCTGATTTATCTATTGCCTTGAATTTTTAATTACTTTCTTGCACACATTAAAATGAGTAGCTCTTTAGGGACTATTTAAAATGGGACATTCCATTTGAAATATATGGCAGAATAATACATTTTTAAAGCTCATTAGTATTTCCAGGTCTAGTCAAAAATGGACTATACATTTAAATAAATGGTACATTTTTATAAAAATCAATGTCTGACCCACAACCCAATATTAAAATTGGGCAGTTAATAATGATTTTTTTTTTAATGTCAGATTATTTTCAGTACATTTTTCCAGTGCAGATACTGTCTGAAAGCACCAACGGGACTATTACTGCTGTGCCTTATACCAACAGCAGATAACACATTCAGGAACAGACATTTGATTAGTCATTAATGAAAACCAGCTCATAACAGTCCTAATCTTTGAAGTCTAAAGATTCTGTGAAGTTTAAGAAAGGAGAGAGACTTCCCCAAATCATTAAATGTGAACGAATCTTTTTACCTTGCAACAGCCAAGCAGTTAAAGCCATGTTAGGTGTTACTATGTGAGTGACATTAACAAGTCTAGAAGAAGCTATTGATGTGTGTAATTAATGCTTAAAAATACTGAATCTGAGCACAGATGTAGAGTCCACCTATGTGCTGTTCCCTTGACGAATTGTACTGTTAACATTTCAAGAAGATTTTTTTAAATGGTTTTCAACAGAAAAAAAAATCCCACTATTTCTGATGAAGTCTTAATTTCTTTATCTGCCATATTCCGCTGGATTACATACATGAGTGAAAGTTTTCTACACATCACAAAACAGTAAAATCTCATATGATATATACTTTCACCAATCTTTTTTGCTGTAAACTATCATTTTTCCCTACATATTAAACTGCATCTCAAAAATAATTTTTCCTTTTTTTATTCCTGTTGGTATTTTAGCAACAGGAGTTGTTATAAATTACAAAATCAGATACTTTATCCTTCTTGATCAATATTCCTTTCTAAATATTTTTAATAGATGAAGATAAATAAATTAAATCACATTGAAATAAATGACTTTTAAGACAGAAATCGTATCAGGCATCCTTTAGAACAGGATCACATATTATATGAAGATACTTTTCTGTGTTATTGACACTGCTATTTACTTTCTTCCTCCATCCATATTTAATTGTCTCAGAGTTTGAATATGTGTCTGAAGAAAAATGAAGGATCTAAATCCTTTCTGGGGCACCTCATTCTTTCAAAACTTTTTTTAAATGTGGCACTTTAAGAAAATTTGTGGGAACCAAGAATTTACTGACCTCTGCCAAAATGAGTACTATAGAAAAGGGAAAAAAGGGGAGGTTACGGAGACTCAGCCAAAAGTAATATTATTAAAGAATTCTTTATAGACCTGACTGCCAATTCATCCTGTTGTGGAGACTATAGCCTTGTTCCATTCTGGCAGAGCGTCCTACCTAACCACACATTGTTCTTTGGTCATTATCCAAACCCTGATGATGGATTTGGGAGCCTCTCCAGGGGGCTGAGTGCACTTTGGATTGCAGCATAAAAACACCAGTCAGACAATTTAAAAGTCTTGCTGAATAAGGCATTACCTTCAGAAATTAATTTGTGACTGAAGTTCCAGATGCTAATGAACCATTCTGTTATGCTTCAAGACAGTAAGAATATGGCTTGTCCTGTCTTGTGTTTAACATTTGAAGTATTTTGTCATTTAATTTTATTTATGTGAAGAACTGAGGCTCAAAATAAAACCATTTCTGAAAAACGGGAATAGTTAGATCCAAAATGGATTCAGCAAATAGATTACATTCTTTAAACAGGGAGAAGTGAGGGAAGGGAAACGCTGATTCATTAAATACACAAGTGATTTAGAGGAAAAAGTCTTATTTTTTGAACGGGACAAAGACAATAAGAGAGAGTTTTAAAGCTATTGTTGATACTTATGGAAGTAAAAACACTCAAACTTGCATAAGTGTGAAAAAACAGTCACTAAATTAGCTCATGGTGAAAGTAGGACACAGAAAATGACTATATAATTTTAGTCACACTAGACTGTAATGGAGGATAGGTGGAATTTCCAAAAGCATTTAGGACTAGTTGATTATGGTCACTTGTCAATAACAAAAACTTACTGTCTCTGGTAAAAATCAGGCTGTTCATGGCTTCCAAAATCTTCCAAAAAACTCATCCTTAGCTGCCAGAAATGCAACTAATTCTGACACTTTGCCTTAAAATGCAGACCACACACCTGGAAAAAATTATCTTTCTTAACGTTATTTAATGTAATTTTTCTGTGATTTTGCTTCTTGATGACAGTGAATAGCTATCTTTGATATCATATCTGCAAGGAGTAAACTGAAAATATATCTCTACATTTCTGATCTATTTCCAAAGTAGGAAAGATAGAGTGAAATCTGATCGTGTTATTTGCAATTCTGTAATTGTTGCTTTATTGTTGAAATATAGAACAGACAAACCAGGAGATTGGGTTGAACATTTGGATTTGAGACATTCCTGTGAACTTTAGACCACGAGCCAGAACTAGTGCAAGCAAATGATAAAATCTTAGGCAATTTTTAATTACCCTAAAATCATTTGTAACCACATAGTTAAAGGAGAATCAATGTTCTTTCTCTTGGGTTATTACAGAAGAACTTTCAGTTGTAGAAGCATCCTGACACACTGTTCCCTGGGATATACACAAGACCTTTAATCTCTTTTTTTTTTTTTNCATATAGTAAGTTTCTTTTGATACTATGCAAAACACTGCCCTGGACCTGTTTTATGTAACAAAAATCCCCTTTCACATTCACCAAGCCCAACACATGTTTTCACAGTGGTTCGGCTAGCCCATGCCTCGGGGTTAGACAATCTCTCCATTACCCAAAAAAGATTCCTACTCCAGAAAATTTCCAGGCTCACTGCTTTCCTCAGACAGGTTGTCTTCAATGGAGAGTGAAAGGAGGAGGTCACATCCTGTTCCAAGGGGGAAAAGGAAGCTTATATAGTATGTTATTTTTCATAGCAAAAAGCCCTCCATCATCTAGCTTGTGCAATCTGCTTAGAGAGTACAAATGAGTCCAGACCTCTTATTTTAGCTGATATAACCAAAGTAGATGTAGACATTTCAGTAGTTCCTCCAAAAGAAACAGCAAAATACTCCAAAAGCATAGATATTGTTTAAATAGCACTCCATTTACTTGTCTTTATATTTGTCTTGTCTCAACATAGTAGACTATGCTACTACAGGATCTTATAAATTTTATTTCTTCCACTTTATTGTACAGTCATGAGATTTATCAGATATGTGACTTTAAACAATTCTATGTGCCATTTTTTCAAAGGTAGGTGAATGCAAACTAAATCTAAAATCATGAGTGTACTATTAGCTATACTTGTTTTATTTAGCAACAGAAGGGATGAACTTGAGTGACTTGCACCTTGCACTGCAATCCTACCTTTTTTTTTTTTAAGTAGGAATTCCATTTATTCTCTAGAATAAATCTATATACTCTTGTCTTGGGTTACAATGTGAGTTGTAACCAAAAGTATGTATTCTATCACCATCTGTTAAAACCAGGTGGGGCAGTTTTCTTTATCTCTTCCACAACCAATCCTCCCTCCAGGAGATATCTTCTGTTAATGGGCCACTGAGTGTCACTGCATGACTGATAAAATTACATCATCCCATTGGGAGATGCTCTGCCCAGGGGTAGGAGCCAAGCATTCCTACTTGAATATAATCAGACATATGGAACACCACAGTCAGCCTTTTCCCACTGGAAGCCAGGCCCATCTACACCACCATTTGACCTTCAGAGGAAACCTACACCCTTCTACAGGATCACTGCTTCAGCAGAACCACATCTGTCACTGCAGGAGGAGCAGCCACCATTTAATGGGACTGCCACCAACACCCTGACCCACAGGGTGCCAGGTTGTACTCTGACTCTGTCAGTGGTTTTGTACTACTGCATTTATTTTCATTTTCCTATTAAATTGTAGTTCTGACTTGGAGTCTCTCACTGGTTTGCTTTCAAACTAGTACAACTGATCTTTCAGGACAGTTTTTTTTTAAATGTAGCTTGCACTAGTCCAACACTAAGAGCTAAAACCAGCCAGTAGCGCTGATTAAATCGGAACTGAATTAGACTAGTGACAACCAACTTTGATAATCCTGGCTTCAGCACTAAGTATTTTATAACTGAATTGTCATGTAGGTACTAATGTTAATTTTTGAATTCAGCAGAAATCAAGAACCATAGAAAGAGAGAGATTGCAAACGAAATGGAAAACTATGTGAATCATGATTAAGAGAATAAGTGATTTCTCAAAGCAAATTCCTAAAACATTGAAAATTCGTTCTGATTTTCCTGGAATACCTTGCTGTGTTCCTTTCAAAAACAGCTTACCCCCACCTAGAGATTTTATTCATGGATATTCCACAATTATGTTATATATTCTAACTGAGGACTCACTTCACAAAGCAGAATAAGAGAACTGCCAAGGACATTCCTAAAGTCAAATGGAAAGTGAGCACAAATTCAGGCTTGGACAAAACAAAGTGCATAAAATAGACACCCTGACATTTTGCAAATCCAGACTAAGTATGATAATTTGATCAAAATAATTACCATGTTAAACTTATATCCCCAATCAAGCCCGAACAGAATCTCTGCTGAGGACAAAATTAGTCGGGTAATCAGTGGGAAAAGAGGAAAAGGGAGGAAAGGATGGCTAAATGGAGAGGCCATCAGGAAAAACTAATCCTCCTTTGGCATAAATATAACTGTTACCAGGAACTTGCCTAGCCAGAGGAAAGCAAAACCTTTTTTCCCACACTGACTGCAAAATGCTGCAGGAAGTTTACAAGGAAGAACTAAGCAAGAACTTACCCTTTGCTACTCTTTCTGTAGTTGCAGTTTTCCTACCCTATCATTCGTCAGAAGCTGAATGTTTTATCTGGTGCAGGAAACCATGGCCTCAGTTTTTTCTCAGGTGCTTTTCAGGGTCCTATTGGGGTCCAAGGACCCATTCATCAGAGAGCTATGCCAAAATCTTTTCGTAGCTTTTCATAACTACTACGCTGAAAATCTCCAACTGCTACAACAATCATGCTAACAAGGTTCCATCTCTACTGTTCACCCCATGAAACACCCAGATCTTGGAAGTTTCTGAGGTTATGACCTCTTCATCTTTATCAGAGAATCATGGAATTGTTTGGGTTCCAACCCCCTTGCCAGGAGCAGGGGCACCTTCCACTAGATCAGATTGCTCAGAGCCCCATCCAACCTGGCCTTGAACACACCCAGGGATGGGACAACCACAATTTCTGTGGAAAAGCTGTTTCAGTACTTCACCACCCTCACAGAGAAGAATTTCTTCCTAATATTTAGTATAAACCTGGCTTCTTTCAGCTTAAAGAATGCAATACTTTAGGATTCAAGCCAACAATTCAAGCACTATGGACCCTGCTGTACACATCACTGTTAGCCTGAGGTGAGGGAGCGTGTCCAGGAAGGGCAGTGGAGCAGGAGAAGGGTCTTGAGCATGAGGATGAGTGGCTGAAAGACCTGGGAGTGTTTAGCCTGGAGAAAATGAGACACAAGGGGACCTCATTGCTCTCTACAACTACCCAAAAGTTGAGGGTTGGCCCCTTCTCCCTGGTAAGAAGTGACAGTCCAAGGAAACAAGTGGTTAGAGTCAAATGATACCAGTCATTGCCTGTTACAGCCTAGCTTGCCAGCTATTAAGGATATAATCTTTTCTATGATCCTTCTGCGTCCCTTCTAACTCAGAACATTCTGTGACTACCTGCCCTTGTGAAAAGTGCCTGTCCAGCTTCCTTGTAGTCCCCCCTCAGGTACTGTGCTGCCCTGTCCAGAGCCACTGAAAATACTAAATAATGTGCATTACTTCTACTTAAACAACCAAAAATTCTTTAGAAAAATATTATCTCAAAGAAGAAGGTACAAATATGTTCACTGACCCCTGACATCTCCAACCCAGCTATTGATAAACAATGGCTGGAAAATTGAGCACAGTCTGTTCCTCAGGTGCAAAGAAACCTGTAGTTAAGCTCCTAAAAAACCAGTGAGGGCAACTGGTTTAGAAGAGGCCATACCTGGCAAGAGGAATTGTACCTGCACAGGAGGCGAACCATATATGAGAGAAAACTGGCCTCTGGTGAAAAACATTTCTAGATGACAGCCCAAAAAAAGAATGGCTGTATATTAATGCCATGCTACTCCATGTAGTTCATGAGTGTCTGACTTTCTCCTGAAGCTTTCTTCTTTGTTCTCAGCTGGCTTCTAAAAGAGCAAGGTGAGTCCTGAGCAGGGGCGGACAACCAGCCTGACTTTACTCTTTAACGCAGGAAGCAGGTGCTCCAGGCTGCTGCTTGCTCCAAATTCAGCATCTCATTTGTTATAAACTAGCAAAAAACTCTCCTGGGCATGCTGGACCCAAATAATTCCTTAAAACACTAAATGAATCGAGACAGCTTAGTAGATAAAATAGTGGTTTTACTTAAGGTAAAGAGACAAAAATGGTTTGACATTTAGTCTCACGTGATATTTATCAAGGGCAGTATAGAGCATAGAGGTTTTGCCTTGGTAACTCACTATAGCTGGAAGCCTTTGACTTTGATAAAGGTCACTCAGGTCCAAAATTCTGGATCATTTTCTGTTACCCTTATCTGAAAGAAAAAAGGCATTCTTCTTAGTACAGTTGTGCTCATTTTTAGTATTATTTAAAAAAGAAATTAAAATAAATAAAATAATTTTTGAAGTAATTTAGTTCCAGGAGGAATATTTTATTCTTTTATACAGCACAGTCTTTTCTTGTACCTGTTATTTTTGCAAAGCTCTCTTCTTTGATCAAATATTACTGGCCTCTGATTGGGGTGGATCATGTGAACTGAGCTCCACTGATGAGAGTAAACAGGAACAAATGGTGAAGCAGAGTACAGACACCATATTTCTTTTTGTTTGTTTGTTTTAATAATGCATTTAACCAAATAGAAATGGGCAACATTTATGTGTATACTCACCCTGTAGTTAAGATAATTGGGCCCACCTGTAACACTCTTATTTTCTTCTGGAAGAACATAACATTGCCTGAAGCTAGCATGGCATGACAGACATAAGGAAGATGCTGAAGCATGTACTTGAAGCCTCAATAATTTTCAGTGTTGTTCTTCAAAGAGTTTCTTATCATTCTGCCTGTGAAAGCTGTATTTTCAAGCTTATGTTCGGATTTGTATTTTCCACATGTAAACTACTAACAAGTACTTTTAATTGTTCCCCCTTCAGTGTTTGCCCAGACAGGCCACCTTGAGTCAATGACATGGGCAAAGAAAGAGTTTATTGTCTGCAGAAGAAAATCCCGTCTGAAAATAATTTCTTTCTAGAACTGCCTAGAATTGCACATTCTTCCCTTCAAAACTCACCTCAAGAGCAACTTACAAGGAGTTTTGCTTACACAAGTTGCTGTGCCACAGGAGAAATATTGACTGGGAGACAGGACAGCATCCAGTGTCTGTTGTGACTGACGAAAGGTAAAGTAAATTAATTCAGACTTCCTCTTCTATCCCGATCCTGTCCTTAGAACAAACTATGTCAGAAAAGAGAGATAACAATAGAAAGTGGTCAGTTTTCCCTTGTAATAGTGGCTAAAGGAAAGAGGAAGAGAGGCAGGTGGGCTGTGACTATACGTGGGATGTCATGGGCGGCACAGCACAGACAACTTAGAACAAAATCCTGGAGAAAAGAAGCAGAAAACAGGATACAGCCTGTGTCTCTGCTGCAACCTGTTCCTAACTTCTTGGGTCATTTGTAGCGTTCACAGATCAGTTCTTGATGTAGCCCACAGTGATTTATTTTAGAAGCCCTGCAGAAGTTTTGTGTATGGTATTATATCCATAATCATATTCTTCTACCCATTAATATACATATAAAAACAAACCTTTATTTATGTCTACTTTTATGGATGTTTTCTTCACTTACCTCCTTCGATACCATCCTCTCAAATAAAAATATTCCTACTACTACTGTGATCTGTATTTGGCTGTGATGGGTTCACAGCTGGAGACAGAGAATCAGTCTGAAGGTAGCTACACAGGTGTACCAGCACTAACAAAGGAAAGTAATTTGGCCTTCAAATTTTTTAGGCTGAAGCACATCCTTAGACAAAAATCAGAAAAATCTGCAGGAGACTTCCTACTAAATGCATCTGGATGTAAGTTCACATTACTTCAAAATCTTAGATTTCTTTTTGTCAAGAAATTCTGGACAACTCTGGGTCAGACCCACCCTGCCCCACCCCATCCCACACCTCCCCTCCCCCATTTATAATGGAAAGGTAATCTGCTACATCCTCATTATTAGGAATCTCATATCCATGAAATGGTTACTTTATATAACTGTAGATAAAATAGCCTTGAGACCAATTTGTTAGGAGTTGCTTGGAAGCCAGTTTCAACTCTACTAAGATAATTGCTGTAATTTCCAGGAGGAAAACATGATCTTTGTAAAGAGAAGAATGTAATATAGGTGTTCTTGTTTGTGGACAAGATTCAGTTAAATCTGAAGTTATGGTGCCTTCAGCCATCTTGTATCCTACTCATGGAAGCTCACTCTGTGTTCCTATGAAGCATAAACTTCCAAAGTTCCGCATATAGAATTGTGGTCAGCTCCAGAAATAGCATGCTTAAGAAGAATGCTTTTAACTCAGGTTGTTTTGCTTCATAGAAAGAGCCTCATATGTCTGTACTTACATTAATTACACGAAGGTTGTATTTTTGACCAGAAAAATGTGTATTGCATTACATATGTTGCATTACATATGTTTAGAAGAAGTACATTAAATGGAATTTATTATTATTATTATTATGCCAAAAATATTTGGACTAATTCACCTTTGCAGGCACTTCTCTCTACATCTTCCAATGAGACTTTTGACGTTCTAGTCCTTTATATTGTCAGAAACTGAAATAGTTCATGCCTCAAACATTGATACAAAGTTTTGCTCATTATAACAAAAACCGCATAAAGAAGCTACAACCAAAGAAGCCTCCCTGAAGACACCTGACTGGGACTTTGGACTGGAAGTCAAGCTGCTGAGATTAGATAAAGGGCAAACTCATGCTTCAGTCACCTGAAGCAAAGAAGTGCCCAAGGGCAGGGTTGTGACCGAGCGCAGCCGCGGTGCTGAGAACCCTCTCGGGCTGGCCGTGGGCTGGGGAGGCCGTGGCCCACAGAGCCCTGTGCTGGGAGCAGTTTGCACAGATGTGCCCCCAGCCGGGGTGGGGCAGGAGGTTTGGGGGTGTTGTGAGCTCTGCTCGGGGGCAGTGAGCCCATCCTCCCTTACACACACTGGCTGTGGAACCCCCGGGGACGTTCCCATGAGGGGCAGCTGAGGGTGCATTGATCCATCAGAGGCCCCCCAGAATGTCCCCAGAGTCATTCCCAAAGCCCTGCACCACAGGACTGCACGTGATGGAACAAACCCAGAATCTGCTGTAAGGGACAATGGTAAACTGCCCCCACAGGGAGGTGCCTGGGTTTTCCACAGGCAGAAAACCTGTTTTTTTCTGGCCAGAGCATGTATTAACCCATCAGACTCTGTGCTTTTTTTGGGGGGACCTTCACCACAAAGAGGACCAGCTGGAGAGGATCAAGGGAGCATCGTTGGGAACCACAGAGTGGTGATATTTTCCTTACTGTGTCTCTGTTACTCTCTTTCTGTCACCCCCTCACCTATTTTCTATTTCTTTATCTCTCTCATATTTACTATCAAATAAAACCCATTCTATTGTCACTGGCACATGGTCTTATTTGCACCTTAATTTGGGCAGAGACATTTCTAAGAACCTTAGTAATTGGATCTTGACATATATCTAAGAGTTAAATTTGAGCTTTACATAGTCTTGTCATTCCCAGCCCTACTGACTCTTACGTAGTCATCACATGGGTTCACTTTGCTTCTCTGGAATTGTTCAGGGAAAGAGAAATTCACTTCAGAAAACTTCTTAGAAGATTTTACCAGAACTATATGCTTTATAAAATCCTATCAGTAGCTGGCGTGGCATTAGAGTGGAGACAAAAGTACTCAGAAGCTGAGAAAGGAACAGAAGATCCTACATGGATGCTCTGGATCCTACATCTTCTGCTCCTGAGAAAGGAACAGAAGATCCTACTATGGAACACACAGCTCGGTCCTACTCCCACAACAGCAGGGGCAAAAGTCCTTGCCATTGACTCTACAGAATTATTATTACTATTACTGTTACTATTATTACTATCCCAGGGGAGCAGCAAAAATAGCATCCTAATTTGCATCTGGCTTCCAGCTTTATATTAGCAGAAATGTAGGACACATGGGAAGCAAAACAGGCCACACAAAAGGGGAACCAGTCAATCGGATTTTATGGCTTTGATGCACTGATTCTCAGTTTTCCTCAGCCTTGAGGAATGGTAACCCTCAGAAAAAAGGTGCAGCTAAGTGAGCCCATGTTACCCAGCTTGAGTGGTGTTTAACAGAGGAGTTACAGGGCTGCTGGGCACCTCATCACTTGACTTACTAGTTAGGGCATCAAATGCATGACATGTGGCTGGTTGGTGACTGTCCCTTTAGCAGTAACTATCAAATGATCTCTCAACTTTCCTCAGAGCAGTAACTCTATTTAAATGAGCCTTCACCAGTACAAGTCCAATGTAAGATAATAAGCTCTAAGTCACTGACATACTGACAAAGTGAGCACAGCAAATCCAGCCCACACATAAAGGATGTATCAAGTTGAAGTACACATTCTGAATTCTTCTGGTAAAAAACATCAAGTTCCATGCCCAGCTCTTTCCACAGAGCTATCCTATCCAGAACTCAGAAAAGTCCCTGAGCTGGCACAGACTAATTAAGAAGAAAGGGAAAGATTATATTTATGTGTAAATGATACTCTAAAAAAGAAACACTATCAATAATGTAGTAGTAAAATACTTGAAAGGAAATGGATTTTTGATGAAGTCAGTTTTTAAACGTCTTTCTTCAGATAAGAGAATAATACTTTTAAATTGCTATTCACGCTGGCCGCTACCACTTGTTAACATTTTGCCCTGGGGAGGAAACATAGCTTAGCAGTACAAGGGCTCTATAATAAGCATCTTTATCTCCTTGGGATTCTTGTTATTTTTTCCTCAGTACAGTAAACCACATACCACTTGGGCTGACTCAGACCTCGGGAGGACGACACAGAAGAGAGAGCTGTTTTCTCATGAGAAGTTTGACATGGTGAAATTCCTCTTCCATTTCAGCAGCTCCAAAGCTGATTTGCACCCAGCTTGACCTGGCAGATGTAACTCTTCTTCTTTCACTCCTAATTTGTCTGCATTTGGCTCAGGTTCATAGCTGTTTGGAGTGCTCCAATGGCTTTCCTGTTTGGAGCTATAAAAAACATCTGAGCCTACTCAAATATCAGCACAAGGGCAATGTCATAGGTGCTCCTTGAAAGTGACAGAAAGAATGGGGCAGATGAGCTGGCAGACAGCATTCCTGTCCTGCCAGCTTGGAGGATGTAGCCCACACCAATCACCATATGTTTGGCTCCAAACTAGGGAGCAGAGAGGCCAGAATGATGCAGAGAATTCAGGTGATTTTGTTACCTCTCAACAAAGACAGGGAGCTTTGAAGCTTGCAAGCATCACCTACATTCTCTGCCATTCCTTTCCAAAGCATTACTTCAGAGAGCTAGCAGCAGGAGTCTTTCTCTTAAACGCTCTTAAAGATTTGGTTTCCAAAAGGGCCTTTGTTCTATAGTGGCTTTGGATATATTGCCACTCTGAATTTTCTCCCGTTTGTTTTAATACAATGAAGGCTTTTAGCCTGTTCAGTTAAAGAAAATTAGAAGGAAGGCACTTCCAAATTGTATATATATCCCATGGACTTAGAGCACGTAGTGGAGTACACTTCAGAGAGCCTTCACTTCAGCACTGGAACAGGTTGCTGAGAGAAGCTGAGGATGTGCCATCCACAGAAGTGTTCAAGGCCAAGCTGGATGAGGCTTTGAGCAACCTGGTCTAAGGGGAAGGCTTCCCTGCCCATGGTGGGGTATTGGAACTATACAATCATTGAGGTCCTTTCCATTGCAAACTATTCTGTGATTCTCTGACCCTGTGATCTAGTTTAGACCCAGCAAATCTCTGCAGTGCAACAAAGTGAACAGTGTCAGGAAAAGTAGAATCAGAAAGTTCAGAAACAGCTACAAGCACCAGGTTAAACATTTTCTCTTGGACTCAACTGGTTTGAGTACTTGGCAGTGATGAAGGCACACCTCAAGTGCTGTGTCCAGTTCTGGGAGCCTCAGTTCAGGAAAGACATTGAGATGCTGAAGAATGACAACAATGCTCATGAAGGGTTCGGAGGGTTAGTCCTATGAGGAATGGCTGAGGGAGCTGGGATTGTTTAGCCTGGAGAAGAGGAGGCTCTGGGGAGACCTTATTGCTCTATAGAACTCACTGAAGGGAAGCTGTAGCCAGGCAGGGGTCCCAGGCAACAAGTGACAGGACAAGAGGAAATGGCCTCGAGTGGTGCCAGGGCAGATTCAGGTTGGACATCAAGAGGAATTTCTTCACAGAAAGGATGATTAAACACTGAAATGGGCTGCCCAGGGAGGTGGTGGAGTCACCACCCCTGGATGTGTTAAAGAAAAGACAGGACATGGCACTTAGTGCCGTGGTCTAGATGACATGGTGGTGTTTGGTCAAAGGTTGGAATCGATGGTCTTGGGACACTTTTTCAACCAATTGATCTTTTGAGTTTGTGATTCTGTGTTAAGTGGGATGTCCTCACACCTCAGCTTCACCCCATTTCAGGTGTTGGAGACGGTCAAGGGAGTCTCCAACAACAAAGAAGCTTAAGCTACATAAATTTAAGATCTCGTTAGGCTGCCAATTTTATGCCTGTACCACAAGAGCCATTCTATTATATAAAGCAAAATATAAATTGACCTGCTACCACTACAAATGCAAGATTTTATTTATTTGGTTCTGCATTATTTTGCATACCACCTCTTCTTCCACATTGGGTGGACACAGGCCTAAATGGCCAGGAAAAAAAATCTTACATGTGCAGAGATGAACTGAGGAAGGATAAGAAAAGAGAGCATCAATTACAGGTTACAGGGTTCCACCTTCTTCTGTGAAGGCAGGTGGGATTTGCAGACAGCTTGGAGCTTGGAGTGCCTTGGAACAATATCAGTGCCCTCAAATGAGCCACTGACACACTGAAGACTAGTGCTCAGAGCAAGGCCAGGTCATGATCCCGTTTAGAGGGGTACAAGAGATGTTCATTCGAAGCCAATATTCACCTCCTGCTCTTTTTGTGAGGCTGTAGTTCCATGTACCACTGCTCCACATGGTGGCACAGGCTGCCACCACTCCAACATGCTGATATGCAGTGCTTTCCTAAGGCACCGCCACAGCACTGCTGGCTGCTACAAATATGCATGTATTTTTGTTACTAACATCTGACCTTAGAGAATTTATTAATGAAAAACATTGCAGCTTGCAGAGGAAAACCATTTTAGCCTGAAGCAGGCTGTCACTGAGGTCAGGGAGTAAAGCAACATGAAGTTAGCTAGAGGTGACCTAGAAAGGAAGAGGAAAAAAATGGGATTTGTTTCTTTATGGCTTTGTTATGGCAAAAAAGGACTTTGTGAAAGGGTTTTTCCTATTTTTTAATGGGTGTTTTTCTTGTGCGATTGCTCAAAGTAGACATCTAGGTATATGATGGGGGTGGCCAGAATATTTTCTACAGAAACATGTCCACCTAAACAGTTTTAAGCAACTTATATAATTTGTCTAACAGGTGTCTGGACCTCAGAAGTTGAAAACTTGCTGTTCTATTTTTGTTTTGTGATGACTGAGAGTAAATTCCAGTTCTAAAGTTGTAGTAACATGCAGACTACACAGAATTATTAAGGTTATACAAAGTCACTGGTTTAGTAAATGTCAGTGGCAAGAGAACACAGTCTTTTCACAAAAGAAAAAAAAAGGAATCTGATTGTTTGAAGGGGGGTTGAGACTAAATGTAAAATATCCAACTCTGAGTTGCCTGTGTGTCTGTAATTTTGCTCTGTGCACTTTTTCTTGAATGGGGATCAGCCTTTCTGCCCAACAACACCTTCAGCGGAGCTGAGGGATGATACCAGGCTGTAACAAAATCCTGTCCATCAGGAAGTCATTTAGGCCCCAACAGGTTGTTACCTTAAACCATTATTTATTTCTCCTTCAGTAAAAAGACAGAATTCCACAGGCTGAAAACCAGCAAGGAACAGACTTAATCACATCAAAGAATGAGAAGGGAGATGAACAAACCTGTTTCTAGCTTGGCTTTATTGTTGTCCACACTCATGCCTCCAAGCAGCAAATAAACCCCAAATCTAAGCTTTTGAAAGAAGCACAAAATTTGTAATCCCTTTTCTCTTGCTAATACTAAGGGGAAGACCAAGAGTTTCCAGAACCATGTGAGTAAATAAAAGCAAAAAAAAAAAAAAAAAAAAAGGAAGCTGCAAAAGTCATCTTAAAAGTAGGACAAAGACCTCTGACAAACCATTGCTAAAATATGGAAAAAATAAATAAATCTTGAGTGTGCCATATTCTGTGATCTAGAAGACTAAAATAACATTTGGATAGCCATGAATCAGTATGAAGTATTTCAAGACTGTTGGCTCTCTCCCAGATACATCCCTAAAGACACACTGTGGGAACATTCTTTGCACAAAGTATTGTAGCTGCAATATAGTTGATAGCTTCCCATGAATTTATAGTTCCAGGGTTACTGTAAATAAAGTATGCTAAACAAATTTAGAATAAAAAAGTCTTTCAATAACAAAAAGACTATATACTGAAAGAATACTCAAAACCAGCTGCCCCTGCTTTTTTGACCTTTAAAAGAGCAGATGTTCAGAAATGCACAATGACAACTCCAACTTAGATGTACCACTGCCACTGCCAGCATCACATGCATCAACTTATGCTTAACTATGTAATTTACTGGGTTGGGGGGGCCTGGGTGGGGGTTAAATACCATTTAAGAGAAAGACTCCACAATCAGAAAAATGGGCTAACTCAAGATGCTGTGTTTTATGCGACATGAAACATATTTCTTGTTTTAGAAAACTTCTCCCTTTCTCGTCCAGTACATAGCTCCCATCTCCCACCCCAACCCCTACTTCTAAGCCTGGTTTTTAGAGTTATTTCTCTCTAATCTTCCCCACACCCACTAACCGCCCATAAGCAGCACCCAAATCCACTACAGTGAACGTTTGTGAGGAATTTGCCAGTGCTGAGTCTTTAAAAGCAGCCAAAATGAGTAAGTATGGAGTCAGAGGTCAGAAAAAAGAAAAGAAACTGTGTGAGTAAGCTCCATTCACAAAAAAAAAAGAGTCTAAATATGTTCTCAGTCTGCCAAGGCAAAACACATATTTCCTCTTCTCCTGTCCATCATTTCATGAGCACGGCTGCTCCTTTGGCTTACACTCAGTAACAACTTGCTCTCCAGGTAGTCCTACTGAAAACTGCGAGACAAGGCAGGGAATAGCATTCTCAGTATTAACAGCAGGAGTGAGGCTGCCCCTTCGTCAATCATCTACAGTCTGTGCTTTTATTAAAAATAGCTGATATCTGTGCTGACAGTTTCCAGCCCTGGCGCAGTTTGAAAAGGGATTTAGCACTCCAAATGCTGCAATAAATCTTGTAAATGCCCAATTATCACTTGATGGCCACACCCCTTTGGCATCCTAGGGGTCATGTCACTGGAGATAAGTTGTTTATGTTAACTTAGTATGTATAGCATACCTCTATGAAGCTGGATGAGTGCCCTTTTGCAGGATGTTCTGTACATTAAAGTCATGCAGCCAAGACCCTGAAGGTGTTGAAAGAGAAAAAAAGGCTTTCCGCAGAGCTTAATCCAATTAAAGCACATTAATGAAGGTTAGGATCATCTGTCACATTATCCAGACACATCCTTTCATGCATCATCATCTAATTGCAAAGTCTTATTTTCTTTTAAAGCTTTTCATCTTCATCAAGAAAATGTGATGGGAAATTCAACATTTAAAATACAAGTGGCTTAGATAAGATTTCTTCATCTGTCCTTTCTTTTTCCCCCCTTGTCCCCACTCCTCCCCACAAAAGAAATATGATGCCTTTTTTTAAAATAGTGGCTTGTTTCATCAGGTAATACAAACTGGCATATATCCAGTACAGCCTAGGGAGCAACCCCAAATAACATCTCCAAAGCTTTTGTTTGAGGGATTGTGAGACCCTACTGCAGAGGAGTAGAGAAAGAAAAAATGCAGGGAGATTGAAACACCACATACTGCAAATGAATAAAGGATTTCAGGTGCTGTGGCTGCTGGAATGGTATCAGGTTAAATTTCTCTAACAGCTTTGAGAGCACCTTCCTACCATCATCACATTAAAGGCAGTTGTCAGAGAGAGGTCTACCATCCTTATCAAAAAAGACAGAAAGGCAGGTTCTCATTTCTGTACAACCCTCTTTATGCAACTTCAGCAGGGCAGGGGATAGGAGAGGAGAATTTATGCAGGCAGGTCAGCATCCCTCTGTGAAACTGCAAATTCCTTCTGAATTTTCCTGGGAGCAGCTGGAGAACGCAAATCTTCCCACTTAAAAGGGCTAACACTGGAACCAAGAGCAGTCTCATTTCTAAAGCTTGGGCAACAGGTAAATCCGTTAAAGATGGATGTGATGAGAATCCTACTGGAGAAAAACTCATTGGAGAAATTCAGTAATGCCTTGAAAATACACCTTGATCTCGTCACTATTCTGTGACACAAGTATGATGACTTCTAACAATATCAGATGAGGGGTTCTTTTTTTCTTGGTGGTTGTTGTTGTTGAACCCCACACAGCTGGGAACCTATCCCCTGGGCCCTTGGAGGAGGTTCCCTCTCATGAGTTCTTTGCCAGGGATGAAAAACAAGCAGGACTCACTGATTCTTGGTCTTCAGGTTGTTGTTTATTTTTCTCTTATCTTAAGTTCAGTACGCCGTCTGCATGCCAGACTGAGCGTATGAGAAACAAGACATAAAATGGACAAAATGGCCTTGATACCCAAAAGCAAGGTCTTTTTGAAGCTAATCAGTTCAATTACTTTCTAACACGTATCTTGTTTTTACTTTACTACCAATAACTTCTACCAATCTACACACGTAGCACCTATGCAACTGCTTTCTCTAACCAATGTCTTCTTGCCACCAGTACTACAGAAAATGGAGTGGAAGAAGAACAAGAAAGGGATGAGACAACACCCAAAATCCTCCATTTATTCCCTATTCACTCTCATACTAAAATCCTAAAACCCTAAATCCTTCACCCTGCAATAAACTCCTACTACTACTACATACCACTACCTAGTTCACACTAGTTCTCCAACTCATCCCAAAGCCTTGGCAATTTTTTCCCTGGAACAGAGGTTAAAAGCAGTGTCCTGCTGAGAATCAGGGCTTTCTAAAACACACAGAAAACATTCCCTGTGCCCTGGATTCCAACAATCAGCCCCCAAGTTGGTTACTGCTACCCTCCACACAGAAGGCTACTGGTTTCATACCACAACTGCTAAGAATACACCACTGCACTCCTTATCCATGTCAGTGCATGTGCCAGCTGCCCATGCCACCTGGCAATGAAGGTTTCTTGTATTAACTCTGCTCAGAAGACCTACAAGAACGGCCAAGCTGTCACCCTCAGGAATAGTCCCACTTGCTCATACCTCTTCATACCACTTCTCATCCAACTACAGAAAGAAAATAGATTATTCTAAGTATTGCATTGCTGACCCTCAACGTTCAGTCTTTATGTCTTCTTGAAACAGGTGCTGCAGGGAGACTGAGGCAGGAAACATACATGTATTTTTGCTTTCCCTTCCAGCCAACACGATGAAATATTTTAGTTTCCCAACAAATCCCAAAATGCTGCACAGCACGTAGTGCCTGCTAGTGGCTTGGTCTAACTGCTGATGTTGGGCTCTGGGCACATATGCTGAAATTTGTGCAATCTGTGCTCTGATATTTGCAGTGCTGGGTCTGAAGGAAAGAGGCAAGCGCTAGACCTGCTGGGCCTGTTCAACAGAATTAGTGAGAGACTGAAAGGATTAATGGAATATGTAGGGAAGGAAATGCTTATTAGCATACAAGGAGCATCCAGAGCCTACAAGGAATGCTTGGGTTTTAACAGATACCTTCTTTGGGGTTTATTAAGTTTGTTGTGTACTGCAAGCAAAGAAAGCAATGCAGGAGGCATGACCAGTGTGCTTAATTTCTCACTTTCATTTAAAGTGTTAATGAGGAGTAGGCCCTGCTAAGGACTACATACATTTCTGAAAATTCAGCTTATGCTTTGACACATCTCATGGTCCACTACCTCATAGATTGAAATGAATGTTACTGCAAATCCAAGTCAAACCAACTTCTCCCAACCTTCCTCTGTGGAAAGGAGGGGAACCAACACCCAGTTTTAGAACTTAAAACATGTGTGAGTATGTGTAACTGAAGGTATCTACAGGAGTGGTTGATTGTCGTGGTTATCATGACATTGATGCAAAACCAAAATGCAATAAAAAGGCATAAATTATACTGTGCTATTTTTATCTTCTTCCTATTTCTCATGAGTCAAGCAAGTACAAGTACTACTGATGCAACCATTCCTCATGTATTTGTGCTTAGGACTCCGCAGACACCATTTTGATTAAACTCCTGTGCATTAACCTACTGGGGATAGACATTTCCTGGTAAACAGACACAACTACTAAAGGTCATTCAGCATCAGGGTCGCCAGCTGCACCTTCACCCACTTTCCCTGAGACACTCTGCCTTGTTCTGCCACCTTTAGCCAATAATTCACATTCTCATCTGAACCAATACAGGGAGTGGGGGTTTTAGATACAATATCTAGATCTGCTTTTACCCTTCCTAATGTTAATTCTGCCAAATTTAGCCAATGTAAGAGATCAAAACCACTGTAAACTTGCCCCCAAAGCTTTGGGGATGGATGCTTCACTAGCTTAGGTCAGTCTAATCTAATTCTAACATTCAACACACAGCATATATAACAGACACCTGGGAAGCTAAAACAACTTGCTGTGTACATACTCCTGGCTGGCTATATGTTGGCAGTTGAGATCAGTGGCAAGAGCAGAGGAAAATCCCACAAAGTCGCTTCATTATTAACAGTTACCTATTCTGCAGCAATATGTGTGTGCTTTCCTAATGCCTTCAGTGCTATGTTAATTTCCTGGTGGTAAGGTTTCTTTAGCATTCATGTAACAAATACAGATTTGGCACAAATGTTACTCTCTGAACATGTAGAGTCAGAAAGCCTTAAACTCTGGAAAAGCTGGCACCCCATTAGAGCCCCTTTCTGGTTTTATCTTTTTTCTGGTTATCACTGGTCACATTTATCACTGTATGAATGTAATTGTTAAATTGTCATTTTATGAAAGAAAAAGGTTGTCCTTGTGACAGGCTTACATTTCTGTGTGCCTGTGGTTTCTATGAGTAGTAGCAGCCCTAACAAAGAGCATGTGGCCTGATTTCCCAGATGTCTGTAAATGTACTTGGAGTTGAATTTTAAATTTGACTGAATTCAAAGCTCTCCATATAAAACACAACTCAAGTTAACTTTTATCTCTATTTTTTCCCTTTCTGTCTCTCAGCAGCTGTTCTTCTTTTATTATTTCATGTGCTATATTCAATATGCAAAGTTTCCTTGTTTGTTAGAGTGCATTACACTTTCTAATGCATCTGTCATGCTGAAAAACAGGAAAGTAGCATAAAGCCTCTCTTGTGAGTTTTTCCCCCCAGTTAAAGGCAGGCTTAGGTAGAAGGAAAAAAAAGAAATAAATGAAAGGAAAGAAATTTGCCTGTGAGCATCTAGAGAGCTTAAGAAAAAGGTTCTTCAGCTGTATGAAAGTTTAAAAATTAAAATGCCAGTGAATTTAATGCTTAGAAATGACAATGACTGGTCCTGGGAATTTTCCTTAAAAGGGTGATTTGGGAGCTAAGACACAGATAGCAGACCTGGATTCTGTTCTACATCTATCAACATCTTACTGGTTAACCTCTCAGATTATGCCAACCCTGGAAGTAGTTAGAAGAATAATTCACATTCTCATCTGAACCAATACAGGGAGTGGGGGTTTTAGATACAATACGTAGATCTGCTTTTACCCTTCCTTATGTTAATTCTGCCAAAACTGAGCCAAAGACATACAGTTCAGTCCTGCCTCAGAAGTCTTTCCTCACTAAAGCTTCCTGGATTATAAGACGTTTGGAGTTTTGTTGTTAAGTTTCTTTGGAGCGGAAAGATCACAAGGGTTGGATCTGGGTATTTCTTCACAGCAGTCAGGATTATGAGACAGTAAGAGAAACCCAGCCTGGGCTGTGCAAAATTAACTCAGGTTAACTCACCCTGTCAAAGTCCCAGCAGCTGAAGATCGCTCCTGTGGAATTCTAGATGGACACTGCACCCCTCCCTATGGAATCCATCCGTATCTCCACAGCATGCCACACAGCACTGAACAGCTTTCAGACCTGAGCACACTGTAGGGCATTCTTAGTAATAAATAAAAATCCAACAACAGAATTAATGGGCATTTAAATAAACATTAGGAATATCACTAGTTACTGGGACATGTATGAACTATGTCCCTATGAGTATGTTTATAACAGGTGCGTATAAAGGGACAGTGCACTTTATATTTTTATGCCGTTTTTTAAAAGGCAGGCTCAATCTAATCAACAGAGCTAACTGTATGAATTTTGGAAATGGCTGTAGCTCATTTCCAAAAGCATGTGGTCACAAAAAAATTCACATCCCTGACCAATTTTCTGGCGGGTTTTGCTGGTGGTTTCTAATTTCAACAAAGTTTCATGGGGGCAAAATTCCCTGCCTGGTATCTGAGTCAGAGGCTGGAGTGTGTTTCCAGCAGCTGGCCAGGCAGTGTGCTTCCAAGTGCAGCCCATATTCTTTCAGGATGAATTTTCAAAGGTGTGCTCTTCATTTTGGAGCAGAGCAACATGAGATCTAAGACTATCCTCTGTGAAACAGAATAATCTTATTCTACCCGCCACTTCTTCAAGCCCAAATATCCCTGTATTCCATATTAAGCAGGATTTTCGGTCATCAACAACTGAAATGGAGCCATCAGGCAAGGTTACATCCCAGATGTCTGACTTTATTCAAAGTTCAGTGTTGAACTGCATGTATGTAGCTACAGTAAGCTGTGACTCTGGCCAGCCTCTCCAGCCCAGCAAACATTAACCCCTTTCTAACTGGGTCACTGTGGGCTGTGTTGCAACTCATTCATGCAGCAATTCATGCAGCTCCCTTGTTTTAAAAGCTCAGAGCATTCTTGTCTCTAGACCCAGCCACAGAATATTCCCAGCAGACCTGCTGGAAACGGTCTGTTCAGGGGCCAAAAGCCCAACACAAAATTTAAATACATTGCAACATTTTGGGCAAAAAATATGAACTTGGTACTCAACCTATAGCAAATATGTGTTTTGTTTCCAGGCTATTTGGTCTTTCTGAAAGCTGTCTTGATGTTTTGCAAATACTATTTCTCTCCCAATTTATCTGCATGCTAACATTTTCAAGCAATCTGAAAACACAGTTTGAAATGGTATTTAAGTGCCTAAAATCCTTTAAAACGTCTAATTGTCTTTTAAATATAGGTCTGATTGACTCAGAACTACATCTACAATCAGAAATTATGTGCTAAACATGTTTCTCATTTTAACTTTACAGCCACACAGCCAAAAATACATTTATGTAGTGCTCAGAGATTGTAGTTAAGATTGGGTTTCAGAGAGGAAACTAAGCTAGAAAATACTCATTTAAAAATACCTTCAAAATTATGATGAAAATATTTAAAAAAGAAAAGAGGCTGGAAAAGGAATTAATTAAATGTCACTGCTCAAAAGCACAAAGCATCTTGATGTGCACTGCAGAGAAAGTGCATATTCAGTTGGTAGGAAAATCAGGTCCTTCAGATTACTCTTCTCCTTCAAGTACATGGGATCTAATTTAAAGTGTCCTGTCCTTAATCCACCAAATATTTAATTATTCATATGAAAGAGTAACCATTTCAACAGGAGTGGTTTAGAAAACTCCAAGCTAATGGCCAGGAGTGGCCTGGTACCTGAGTCACTCCAGACAAGGCAGTAGCTCAATTCCCTGCTCCTCTCTCTTTGAGTGACTTTCCTGCTCAGACATTATTAATAGGTCTGCATGCCTTCCCAACCAGGTCTGCCTTGACACTCTCCTGAGGGAGAACAAAATTACCTAAACCAGGCCACAGCCATCTGCCAGGTCAGTCTAAAGTGAGACTTAAGTGCCTTAGAGCATTGCAATGATAATCATTCACTTAGTCCCATGGGTGCTTCTGCCTCCTGACCCACCAGATGGACAAAGGTGAGATTGAAACATCTTGGAAAACACCTCACTCTACACCAGCCCTGATGTGACTGCAGATCACAACATGGTCCTCTGTTGTGATGCCAAGGTTCTCCTTTTTGTTCCTAACAGTGTAAAGGAAACCCCCCTAGACTTCTCTCCCTGGGACAGATCAGCACCAAGAGCAGCCAAGAACTTAGAGATGAATATCCATACCTGAGATCCATACTTCCTTATATTTCTGAGGGTTTTTAGGCTCCTGAAAAGCTGCTGTCTGTACTGTACAAACATTCAGTTTGCAGCTGAATTCCAGCAGTTCAGAGATCATAATGGAATCACTAAAAATAATAGAGTAAAAAAAGTGATGCCTGATCCACAGTTTCACAGGTTCTTCCATATCTGTTAGTTCTTTTGTGGCAAGAAGTTTATCTCTGTTAATGTCCCAAACATATAATCTCTATGCCTGAGTAGTCTGGTAAGCACTAAATAAAATGCAAGACTAAACAATAGCAAGAGTAGAAACAATTTATATATTTCTGTATGCCTGTAGGCGTACAGGAATTCAGAGTTTGGTGTGAGGAATGGGAAGATAGGATGAAGGAGGAGAGAAGCAGAACTCTTTCAGAAGTAGTAAGGGCTAAAATCTTATTTCAGGCATCTGTCTAGGAAGTGATCAGCAGATGGAAAGCTCACAACATCTGGCATTTAAAGAGAAAGTCAATATTTAACAGGATTTCCTCTGTCTTTCAAAATATTGATTTTTGAAAATTAACAGCTTTTAAAAAGCACATGCATGCATACAAAAAAAAAACAAACTCAAAAGCAAGCTAGCCACAGTGCTGGGTCTTAGTACATCATGCATCTGTCTCAAATGTGGTTACCATCTGCCCCAAGAGTGGATTTAAACCTGATAGGCTAGAAATTAAGAAACAGTTGTCCTCAGTTGATCAGGTCAAATTCATAATTCAACCTAACCTTAAAGTCCCTCTGCAGTTCTCAGGGGCCATGATCAAAATACGTGTTATGTACAGCTGAAAGGTGCTCTGGCCACAAACACATCCTGCCTCCTGCCCCAACACAAGGAGCAGGGCAGGAATGGGGCTCACACTGCTGCTTCTCCACAGCACCCTGGTGCCTGTGTTTCCTGCCCTTCCCCTGTGAGACAGTAGCAGAACAGGACTGCAAAGAGCTATTTTGCAGGAAAAGATGTGTGTTAATAGCTCATCGTGCTCACAAGACTCCTTTAGGCTGTGCTGGTTGTTCTCCTGAAAGTATTATGCATTTAGATACATAAAATAAGTATTATCAGATCAAGAGCTAGGAAAAACAGGCTAGGTTTATCTATTCTTATAGGCATTTACATATTTCTATATGTATGTATTTCTTGGATGTCAATGATTTTATAATGTAGAGAAGTATTTCTGAGAAAGTGTCCCTCTTTTAATAGAAAATAATCTGAGCTCTCCAGATTCCAAATGAGCCAAACTCTCCATACACTCAAGCCAGTTAAATCAGTTGTGACTATGACCAGAAGTGCCATTGCATTCTCAAAAACAAGGGTCTAATGATCTATGCTGCTATCTTGGAAATTAATTATAAACACCTTTTAAAACAGCATAGTGACATTCTAGTTTTCCATAGCAACTTTTAAATCAAATGTTGCCTCCACATGTCAAGTCTGTGGCCAAAAACATCATGTATGGATTATCTCAAAAAGGCCCTGTTTCAGAAAGGAAATTTCTTTTTCTGCTCCATTTCTTAGTCTGAAGTATACCCTTCTTCCAAATTGAAAAAACATGTGCATGGAAAAAATGTAACAGGGAACTTGGATGAAGGAGCCACAACAGGAGGTCATCATTAAAAAATTCTAAGTTTAAAGCTGAAGAAGGCCAGGAAGTGTCATTCACTTCTTACACCCTGGTAACAAACTTAGACTTGGGTTGGAAAAATCTCCGTCATAAACAAATTTCCATACGTGCCCAGAATGAAAGTTAAATAAAACCCAGGCCATGTAGACTGGGTTTGATTTAACCCAAAACTGTAAATCAAATCCTAAACAATGATGCCCCAAAAGAGTCAACAACCTTGTCCAGATAAAAGCCAGCTTAATTTGTTAAGTCTGAGTACTATTCAGTTGTCCTAAATTCCTTCTCAGCCCCTGAGCCTGGTGTTTCCTTTTTGCTAAATGGTTTTGAAAGCCTGAAGATAGGCAAGAGAAAACACCAAGTACAAAGACTCATGTGCAATTTTGGTCATGATAATAAGTCCTAAATGATAAAGGGCTTTTCCCTTCCAATTTTTTTTTCCTCTGAGTTAAAACTACCTTACCCCAAGCCCCTGCCAAGAAGTTCAATTTCTCTGCATGAAAAGGCCTTACTAAGAAAGAAGAGGATGGACACTGTCATCCCTCAGGTCTCAGGCATTCCTTGCAAAACCAAGGAAACTAATCCTTGCAGAGTACAGTGTACAAACGCCAGCAGTGTACAGTTCACTGGAGCAGGGGGTACTGTGAATTCACAAGTTACAAGCCTGCATTCCCTGAAGAACTGCGTGATGAGGAGGACATGGACATGAGCCAGCTGAACTGTTTCTTTTCATGTAGCAACTTATCTTCTGTGTAATTGCTTTGACTTCAAAATATTTCTTTGAAAAATGATGTGGACCTAATGCAGCAGCTGCAGAACACTGCTGCTGCATACGTGGTTTGCTACACAGCCCACTCTGGAATGCCACTGAGGAGGACTGGATAGACTGTCTCCTCTTCTACAATTGTCAGGATCTGCCCATGCAAATGGCTGATCACTAGGAGTGGGCCAGTATTAAGGATGGCTTTTGAACATGACTCCACAAGCTACAAAATCTCACTGCTGCAGCTAAACAAGCCATTTGTAGAGTCCTAGACAAATAATTTCTTTTGGATTTCTTTCAAATTTCCTCAGCAATTGGACATACACAGAGCTGCTTACACTGAAAATGCATTATTTCCTTCTATGCATTATATGACTTGGTTCTCTAATTCAGATGCTAGACAATTTATTTTCATTTCTTATCCATTTTTACAGGCTCAAACCTAACAACATAATCTTCAGGTTTATTAACATGACCACATGTTCTGCTCTCTCCCTTCTCTCCTAATGACCAGGGGCTGTGAATAGGCTGCTGTTCTGATACTATAGGGTATGAATGGCACGTTAGCATTCAAAGTTAGTGCAGGACCTGGTTGTTTGGCATCCCTGAATTTATGCCCATCTGTCAAAGTGGTTTTGTTCCCACTCAGTCATATGTCGGTGGCAAGAGACAGGACAGGCACCAGGCATCAGTAAATTCAGAGTAGAAGTGGCAAGAGTGTTAAAAGGGAAAAGAAAGAAGGGAAAAAAAAAAAGAAAAAAAGTATTGCTTTGCAAGTAGCTACTTCTGGTAGCAAGTAATCAAAATGTATGGAGATTACAGACTCAGATTTCTTAACACTTTGAGGCATTATGCCACAAACAAATGCTTTTATCCTTAAAATGTTTCATTGCTGGGAATTTACATTTGAAAAGCCTAATTAAGGGACAATATTGTCCCCCACAGAATATAAGCAACCTCCACAGATTCAGTGGAGTTCATACTTCCTTTGAAGTCTGCTGAAAACTTACCCTTACGTAAGACTTCGCTTTATTAGTGGAGGGCTGATGTTTCTTGTTCCTTTAGATAAGCTACAGGCACTCAAACAGGCATAAGCCTGGTAAAGTTGTCCCATGAAGAAAAGAAAAAGCAAGATTTGCATTTTGGGAACAACATTTTCTTTATTCTGATCACAGAAAAAAAAAAAAAAAGTTTACTACTTCAACAGTAAGCAAATTGAGATTTGTCTAGTACTGTGAGCCACATTTAGAGCTTAAGGACATGGACATGTGCTAGATATTCAGTAGTTTGTCCAATGATATTTAGCAGATCTCGTCTAATAGAAAGCACCCAAATCTCTGACAGGAGACTCCAATTTTTCTCCTTCTGTAACTGAGTAAGAAAGTCTTCCTACCACATGTGACTTTCAGGAGGACAGACCTCTAATGGGAGAAGAGTCACCCCTTAAACATGCTGACAGAAGGTAGAGGAGAATCAGAAAGGCAATGGGACTTAGCTAAATGGGATGGGGGAGCAAAAATTGGGAAACGTGAGAGTAGCACACTCTCATCATACCTTGGGTACACTGAAAAGAGAAGGTGCTTTTTGGTGGCAAAAGGACACAGGAATTCAAAATGTTATCAGGTATTTTGGCTCCCACAGCGTGACCACTCATGATGGATAAAGCCCTGAGAGCTGTATCCCTTACATTTCTGCATGTAAAACTGATGTGCAGCCCACACATCCCTCAAGAGGTCTGGAGGCACCCTCAGGCCTCACAGCCCTGACAGAAACTGGCTGTCTTCACTGGGACATCCCTCAAGGACAGTCTGTCCCAGCTAGCATATGTTACTGGTACTTTGGAGGACATATATCAAGGTCCTGTGTCCTGCAATAAACTGACCTAGCACTCTTCGACAGTAAATTTGCAGGAAAGAGAAAAAGAGCATTGGAGGAGTGTTCTCTTTGATGGAGGGGTGGTGAGTGAGTGTGAAAGCATCACTTAGGTATCAGATTATGCTTTCAGTTTGGCAGATCTAGATAGAAAATATCAGATTTGCAAGACAGCTTTGTGTAAGAGTAGGTACCAGGCAAAAAAAAAAAAAAAAAAAAAAAAAAAGAGGAGACTCAGTAAAACCTCGTGCTAAAGCTGTAGGAAAAATTATAACGAGCAAACATCTTTCTCCCCACAGCAAGGTAACTTGTAAGTTAACGAGCCAGAAACAGATGTTTGGTATCTTACTTTCAGCATCAGCAGCTCCCCAAAATGATTCCTGAGTTTTGTCATCTTTGGTGTTCTGCTCAAAGCCAACAATTAAGAGACAGAAAGAGTTCTGACAGCTCTATGCTGGCTGGTATTTCCTGCAATTAAAACATTATGCTTTATACCAGTGTGATAAAAAACCAGATAATATGTTTTTTTCTTAGCATCCAAATAGTTAATATTTTTGGACTTCTATGAGTGTTTAGGATATTACTAAAGAAAACAGGAAATTAAAAGAAATGTAAAAAAAATAGAGGTGATGGAGTAATCCCGTAGTGCCCCCCTTTTATTCCCATGATGCTGAGGTGCTGAGGGTTGCTAAACCCTTTCAGTTATGTTAATATAAATTAAAATCATATTAAGGTGCAATTCCCAACTGTAGCTCACACATTAGGTTAAGAAAAATGGGGGCAGACTACTCTGATGTTTATTGGAAATGGAAAGAGAAAGACACAGAGAGAGAGGGAGAGCAGAGAATGTAATTGCTTCACAGTAAGTGGAAGCATTTCCGGATGAAATAGTACTAGCAGTACCTATTAAATTTCATAACAGGATGTTCTCAGCTCAAATGCCCTCTTTAGTTCTTGACTTTATAACTGAGGCTGACAGAGCAAAACCACTATGAAACCAGAAAAATATAAAAGTCTTACTTATTTTAAATTGCTTTTTCCCCTCTAGCATTGCTGCACCAGACTCTCTGGATTCCTGAGGTTGGAGTGCATTGCTACACATCTCACTTCATGCACTGGGAGATTTACCCTTCCAGATTCCTTCATTACCAGTTCTTAAACCAGCTCTGCAATTAGAGTGTGGTTATCTCCTGTGTCTCTGTCCACTCATCCCTGGTCCCAGTCCCTGTCCTCCAATAAAAACACCTTTCTATCCTCTGAGTTTTCAGAGCAGATAAAACAGTCACCTCTGCATACTTGGCAGATCAAATAACTCTAATAAGCTGGCATACAATTCTCAGCTTTATCATAAAACCTTCACAGAGAGAGGTTGAGAGTTTGACAGACCCCTTGTCTTTTGTTGACCCTATTCCCCTTTGAGAATCCTCAGGTGTAAACACCAGGTCTTCCCACTTTCTCTCCAGGAGAGTATAATGAAGTTAGGAAGGGCTGAAGCCTTCCTTTTCTCAAGCAACCCAGCACTATCGGTTGCTTTGGATATGCCACTATTTCCTGTGCCTCCTCCGAATTGTTTCCTTGCCCAGACAGATTGTTAATGCCTGTTCCTAGGAATGCTGGAACAAAAATGTCTTTAAAAGGCTGGTGACCCATTACAGGGTAACAATGTTCCTTTTGCAAAGGAATCCCTCCAACATAAAAGTTCTGCCTTGACATAAATGAATCCTTGTAATTCACACAGCATATTTGGATATAACCACACTTTATGCATACCTACATGACTAATACATATGACTCATGACTGAATATTGATTAAGATCAGATAGAGAGGCAAATTTCAGGGTGAGAAGAGGTTTGGAATGACACCTGTCTACATAGGAAACTGGAACACATAATAAGCCTGCTATAATTTACAACAAACATCACTGTGACCGTCTGCACTGCACCATATAGATTTTTTGGGGAGGGGGTTGCATTCCTTTTTCCTACATTGCCAATCTTGCACCTATTTTACTCTCATTTAGATTACTTCTTGTGCAACCCTTCCTTCGCATGCTGATTGAATTTACCAAAATAAAACGAAAATTTTAAAAATGAACAGAGAACATATTCATATTTAGCCAGATTAGTAACACATTTTGACATATGGCCATAAAAAATAAAAAATCGTATCCAAACAAGGATTCTTTTCAGTGTATCCCACGTGCATCTTATANAAGTGAGGTAAAGGCTATCTTTTCCTATACCAACAAGTAAGCACAACCTATAACAGTCTGCACTGCTACTCCTTTCTGACCCTACCTGCAGTGCTGCATCCAGCTCAGGGATCCTAAGCAGAGGAAAGTTATGGACCTGTTGAAACAGCTCCAGAGGAGGGCCAGAACAAATTATCAGAGGATTGGAGCATCTCTCCTGTGGGAAAAGGCTGAGAAATTAATGAGTGTAAAACCGAGGGAAGAGAAGGCACCAGGGAGATGACATTGTGACCTTTCAATATTCAAAAGGGGCTTATGAGAAAAATGGGTCCTGTAGTGATTAGACAAGTGCTAATGGCTTTAAATTGGAAGATGGTAGGTTCAGACTAGACATAAGGCAGAAATTTTTTATGATGAAGGCAGTGAAACACTGGGACAGGTTGCCCAGAGAGGTACTAGATGCCCTGTCCCTGGAAGTGTTCAAGATCAGGTTGGACAGGGATGAAAGCAGCCTGATCTAATCAGAGGTGTTCCTGCTTATTGCAGGAGGGTTGGATTAGCTGACTTGTAAAGGCCTCTTCCAACCCAAACTATGCTGTGATTCTGACTCCAAGCCCTACTGGCTCTGGGAGTTTAGCTTCCAACTCTCAGAGACATCTGGTTGCCAAGAGCCAGAGTGAAGAAGGAGCTGGAAGGAAGCTCAGTGCAGGATGCCCTGCCTTCCTCTTCAGAGAAGTTTGCAAGCTAAACATCTTGCCCTTCGTCCCTGCTACTGTCAAGTCTCATGCCTCCTTATCCTGACCCTTGCGCACTGACTTGACTTTCTGGATCATGCCCCAGGACCATGAACTTGCTGGGCAATCCCTGAACCAAGGCTGATCCAAGTCACTGTCTCTGAGTGTTATCATGGTGCTGATTCAATTCCAGGCCCCTTGTTAATGTCATAATGGCCAGAGGTCACACTCAGTACACAGCTCACTTGCCCTTTTGGAGTTGCCAGCTGTCATTGATACCCCACACTATATCACAGGTTTCTGACAAAAAATTCGTTTCTTTTAAGAAGCAGCTGGTCCTCAAATCTGTCCAGATCTGCATTACCATTGCCAGCAGCAATGGCATTCTGGCCAATTCCACAGTTAGCTGCCAAACAAGCACATCTTTTTGAGAACCTCTCACTTGCTTTGTGTTCACTCCACTCATTGCTTGTCCTTGGGAAGAACTAAGATAATCATTGGTTTTGGAGCATACCCAGAACCTTAGTTTTATTTCTGGCTCTTTTCTATTAAAAGTTTAAAAGAGAGGTTAATACTATAGCTCTTGCATATGTTATCAGCAGAGGCTTCTTCAGTGTGAATATAGAGATCACAGGTGTTTTGGCAGCAAGTGCTTGTTCTGTTGTGTCCACTCAAGAAGACAAAACAGCAACACATATCAAGCCTATTGACTGTAAATGCCAGCTCTGGGACTCCCACGGAAAAGTGTCTCAGCTCCCAACAGGTCAGAAGGAGCATTATACAGCTGAAAGTCAACCCTGACTCAAGTGATTCATAGACAAGTAAAAGGGGATTCTTTGTTGTGTTTTTCCTCCCTTGAAACAAAATGATGTTTCATTAATTGACAGGTAAAGAGGAGCATCTACAGAGCTCCTTGTGGATGCCTTCCACAGAATTCTAATGTATGCTAAGTTGAACCATTAATATTCATAGGTCAGTGTTACTGCCAAAAAAAATAATTTTTACAACAAATTTAGCTTACTGCATTCTAAGCTGTCAAATCTTTTCAGGATTTTGATGCTCAGAGACTCCTTTTAAGCTCTAGCAGAATCTAGAAAAAAAAACTATCTTGTAACTTTAATGAAGTTCAGTTGTTCTATCATTCTTGCTCCTTTTCCAGAAAAACTATTCCTATGGATTCAGCTTCTCAATTTCTCCAACTCACTATGAGTTTGAAGAGATCAGCCACTACTGAAGCCATCAGAGAATATCCTTAGATGGTCCTTTAATATTTCAAAAGGTTTTAAACAGATTTTTGTCAGACAGACAACACAATTACTTTTAGAATATACTGTTCTGTTCACTTCACTTATTTTTCCATATTTTTCTTACTAGTAGAAATGCCTGGAATTAGGTAATCATTTCAGTAAAAAGACTTAAATCAGCTTTAGCCTAAGCCAGCGTATATCTATTTTTACTTTTATCTATTGAATTGTCTTTTGAGGCTACTTTGTTCTGTCCAGATATTACTGTGATTTATTAGGCTGTTGTTCAAACCTTAGCAAAGGACAACATAAAATATCGTAAGCCACATGGTGGATTCCCTATATCTCAATCACCCAATTCTATTCCATAATATAAGAGCAATCCACCTCTGAAGAAGCCATATTTCACTTTTCTCTAAGGGAAAAAAAAAAAACAACCCAGTCAGTAAAACTATATGTTGTTTGTCATACTGAAGGAAGAGGAAAAACAGAAAGGTAGCAGTTACCTAGTACTGCTGATGTCTCAGATCATGTGGCTATAAATTCTTCTTCCTTTCACTGGACATTTATACCTTAAAATTTAACATTTTCATTAGGTGGAAACATTGTTTCAGAGCTATGGCAAATTGCACCTCATGCTTTTGAAAGTCTTTGAAAATGTGCCTAAATTCAATCTCTGCATGTGGGTTTCTTTAGAATTACATAGTGGGAGAGCTCTTTCCCAAAAATCTGAATATGTTTAAAAGAAAATCATAGGTGCTAGTTCTTACACAAAAACAATCTCAAAATAACCTGATGTCCAAAAACTTTGATGGCTGAAATGGAATTGGAAGACGAAAAACCTTTGAGCACAACACTTCCTGGAAGCTAGAGATCCTTTATTTGTGTTCATCATTCGTATCAGATTTTCTGGAGTGGGAGGATAAGAATGTGGCCTTGAGTCAAAGCAGCTTCACTGACATAGCACATTTCCGTAAATTATCTGGCTGTGAAACTAAACTGGAATGCCACTGATCTATTTTCTTTGTAGGCTTACAAACCAGGAGGATCAGATTCCATGCAAGTTCATTGCCTGATTTGATTTTCAATGGAATTGCAATTTGTAACAAAGGATTGTGGAGAACATCACAGGCATGTTTATGGCAGATTCACACTGCTGCAAACTCATGTGTTGCTTGTTGCAAAAAACAAACATAAAGCAAGAATTGGTAGGTTGTACTAGGAATACTTTAAAAATAAATTGTGAATAGTCACCATAAAGCTTTGAATGTGTAAACGTACATTTGTTCACCTCTTTATACCATAACTTCCAGCAACAGAGCAGGTCTTAGAAAGCTGATATGACTCCTTGTCACTAATACAGCTGGTTTTCCTAGTATGTTTTTCATACTACTTCTCTGTGCTAGGAATAAGTTTCAACATCATGCCAAGACTTACAGAGGGAAGGTTGCATGGGCTAAAGATGCACTGCAGATTTTTGTGCTTTAACTGCTTCTGTCTAGTTCTCTTTTACAAGTCAACTATTATGCCTCTAGAGTGCAACATAGCACCATGTGGCAATTGCCACAGTATTCTTCAGCAACCCTGTGCTGCACAGTATGGTGTAGGATATTGCAGATTATTAAACTGGGCCACAGAAAAAAGCTTCATTATCCTAATGCTATCCTAGCATTGCATACAAAGTCAGGCAGTCCTGCATCAGCAGAGGAGTCATGACCTCCAGTAGGCCCATCCAGACCTGGATACATTATCCCAGGTGCTGGAGCCGTGGCAGGGATGGACTGCATGTCCCCTTTCAGGTATGACTGATAGGACCTCTCCCAGTTTCATGTCACACTGCCTTGCCAACATCATCCTTTCAAAGTGGGATATGTATAGCACACTGGTTAATTTATTATCCTATTCTGCCCTGTTCTTTCAATAAAAAACTTGGGAAGCACCACATCTAGCAAAACACTCAAGGGTGAGTGTCTCAGTTTGCACACAAGTCTAGGAGAAAACACTCTGAACTGAGTGTTTCCTTTAAAAGGGTTCCAGCAATCCCTTCTCACCAATAGGAAATGAATACTAGTGGGTGAATGTGAAAAAAGCCCAACCATTTATTGACAAACAGAATGTTCACAGAGCATGGGAAAAAGGTAAATAAATGCTAGATATTGAACTTTAACTAGTCTATNATGCGGGATGCTGAGCTAAAGTGTAGCAGAAACCCTGAAGCAGCGGCAGAAAACAGAGCGGGGCTGGGTGGGGGATTGCTCCTTTGCACAGCTCACCCGCGCCAGCCGGCCCCGAGGTTGGGCTGTGGGCAGAGGGAACGGCCCAGCAGGGAGAGCTCCCGGCTCCCGGCTCTCGGCACAGCACGCGCCGGCCCTGGGCTCCCAAGCGGCAGAGGAGCAGAGAAGCAAGCTGGCAGGCCCTGCTCACAGTGCCTAAAGGAGGAAAAAAAAACCAGAAAACAAGAGGGGAAAAGATAGGACAAAAACCACAGGGCAACAAGACCCCAGGTCAGACCCAGCATGCTGTTTGGCAGCTGTGTCGATCATCCCCCCAGAAGGAAGAGCAGCCCCTGGCCCTCAGCCTCTGCAGGATCCTGGGCCGCCCTTCACCCATCGCAACATTCCTGAGCTGGGGCAGGGGCGCTTTTGGGCACAAAACAAAAACAAAATGGTTACGGGATACGAACCGTTCCCAAGACAGTGGGGGAAAAGAGAAGTAAATAAGGCAAAAACTGCAATGTGAGATGTGGGCTATAGTACAAGTGCCAGTAGTAGAGTGGCTACATTTCATGCTATATATATATATATATATCTAATTATCTACTTTGTTGCAATGAACTACAGCCAAATATGATAGAATCATAGGAAGTCTTGGGTTGGAAGGGACCTTGAAGATCATCAAGTTCCAACATCCTGCCATGGACAGGGAACCCTCCATTAGAGCAGGTTGTTCAGCGTCCCATCCCACCCATATGTGCCCACATCTATAGTATGCTCCCCGGAAATTAAATATTCTGTGCTCAAATGGTGCTGCCTATAAAAGCCGAGACTTGTACAAACATAGAAGATTAACATTAAGAATAATTTACCATATGACCTGCACTCTCTTTCTAATTACACTGTTAATTTTAATGTAAATGCCTATTTGTATTCTGAAAAAGATATCTCAATATTTGTGTTGTTTATAGCTGGAGTAGGGAAACATTTTATGGAAAGCAATTTGTTCAGTTTAATTCTTCAGTTGCCCACGAATGTCCCATACTCATCATTAAATTTATTTCATATTAAAAATTATTGCTGAAAAAATGTTAGTATATAATTCTTGGCTTATAATACATTTCTAAGCACTTCATTTCACAGAACTCACATTCTACAGTCTAAAATTATGTACAGATCACATGCCATAAATTCTGTCTATTTTACATAAGCAATTCAGCAGTTATCCAAGCATTTTTTCTGGGCAAATGTATCAGAACACATATATAATGTGCATGTAAGAGTACTCACATACTGTCACCCTTAATGAGCATAGAGACTCCACCTATATCTTTAGGTAAAGGGATGCGATTCCACAAATTGAGTGGTCCAGGATCATTCTTTGGGATAAAACAGAGGGGCAAGAGTTTCTATAGGAGTCACTTGGTGTCTAATCTTTCCTTCTGCCCTCAAGTAATAATGATTTCAAAAAACACACGAACTGGAAAAAAATTATGCCCTTAATAGGGGCCAAATTCCTACAAACACACGAGCTACGTAAATGTATAGCTGAAAATTATGTCCATAAGAAACTTTTAGACAAAAGTGAATGAAATCTATAGAATGTTTTTCCCAATTAATAGGGCCAACATGGGAGGATTTGGCAGAACAAAAATAGACATCTACATTGCAGAAGTCTAGGTCTGAGATGCTTTCACTAGAATCTCATCATACTCCACAGAGATGAGGGGCATTGATGGCTAAAGATATTTTTAGTTTTTTATATATTTTTCATATATTTGTAGCCTTGTAGATTTTTTATATATAGTTGTATGGTTTCTAGGGCTTTTCCTGCCCTTCCTCATGATAAACTAACACTTACTAACATATTCCTGAAATTCTGTTTAGTCTCATACTTAAGAAGAGACTTGTTGACAAGGACATCTTGTTTTCCACCAGAATTTAAGAGACATAAGAAGAAATGGGGCAAAGAAGCCCCTGGACCAACTCCAAGGGGCCCAGGGGTGGGTTACCATGGGAACTGATCTCCTATTGGATGTACCTGCTAGATATAGTAATTAGTTAACCTTATAAAAATTGTAGAAATCCTTTATCACACGTGCACAGAGCCATATTTGTGCATCTGAAAGCTTTCATTAAAGAGTTGCTTTTTATTTTACCACTTAAACACTGTTAAAAGTTTTGCCTTTTGATTTTAGGCAGCAACATTACAATGGACTACACATCTGACCCTAAAGTGACATGCACATAAAGCGAGTCAGATGATTTATGTCCACTGGATGTAAGCACATAAATTGCAGACCTTGTAGGTAAGATGAGTCCTATCCCATATTAAAACAAAACTTGTGACTATGAAAGCCCCATTACTAAGTACCCTTCAGCAAGTAGAAACACATTTCTTGGATCATTTTATGGGTTCTGCTTGCCCACAAATAGAAGCTTGCATGCCAGAGAAAAAAACATTTTTGTAACGTTCAAGAGGAAGAAGGCTTCAGATTTTTCCTAGAGATAAATAAACTTAATTAGAATTAAAAGGGACACTTTTTAACTTCTTTCTTATTAAGTGATAGAAACTTCTCCATTTATGGAAAAAGAGTACATCAACTAATGTAAAAAAATGTGGAAACAAGAAGGTTTGGCATGCATTTCTTAGCTCTGTTTCATCAAGCTTCTATTCTTTGTGTAAGTACTCAAGCTGCTACATGAGCAAATCTTACACAATGACTGTCATTAAACTCCTCATTTAAACAGTTGATTCAAGTGGAATATCATGGTTCTCTAGTCTGCCAGATAGGCACTGGGAAGCGTTGCTTTGCTGTTTGATATGTTTCCCTTCTTTTAAATTCTAAAGAATCCCATGACTTGCATAATAAGCAGCTTTACATTTTAAACTCAATGAGCAGAGATACTGAAGCAAAGGAGAAATCTATCATTAAAAGAATAAACATCTCTGTTGACGCTTCGTTGTTGA
Organism: Leptocoma aspasia; assembly: GCA_013399835.1. Taxonomy (NCBI): domain Eukaryota; kingdom Metazoa; phylum Chordata; class Aves; order Passeriformes; family Nectariniidae; genus Leptocoma; species Leptocoma aspasia. The sequence goes on from VXAX01003861.1 coordinate 800,822, forward strand.
AAGGCTTTCTTGAATGAAGCAAAAACATATTATTGCTTTGAGACACAAGTGGATTTCCAAATCTCACAGTGGTCAGAACAAAAAATGAGTTCAAGTCCAAGAAGCATGGAGTACCTCTGTAAAAGGAAACCCTGTCAACAAAGGATATTCTGTTTCAAAGTACAATTGCAATGGAAATTAAAGACTCTGGCATTTTTACCCACATGAATTCACATCTTGGTCCACAAGTACCTTCATTGCATACCTAAATAAAAGGATACAAGGAGTTTATGGGCTGATAGTAGATTGCGCTGTTGATTAAAGAAGGTGCTACAGTTTGGGATCGAAGATAGGTTGCTTTCAGCACTTGCTTCAACAATAGAATCACAGAGTGGTTTGGGCTGGAAGAGACCTCAAAGTTCATCTTGTTCCAACCCCCCTGCCATGGGCAGGGATGTCTTCCACTTAGACCAGGTTGCTCAGAGCTCCATCCAGCCCAGCCTTGAAAACTTCTAGGGATGGGGCATCCACAGCTTCTCTGGGCAACTTGTTCCAGTGTCTCACCACCCTCACAGGGACAAATTTCTTCCTACTAGCCAATCTAAACCTGCCCTCTTCAGTGTGAAGCCATTCCCTCTTGTCCTATCCCTACAAGCCCTTTTTAAAAGTCCTACCCCTGATGTCTTGAAGCCCCTTTAGGTACTGGAAGGTGTTATCAGGTCTCCCCAGAGCCTGTTTTCATAGGAGAGGTGTTCCAGTCCTCTGATCATGAAAAGAAAACAATAGAAAAATTGAGAGTAGGCCTAAAGAGCATTTGTACAGCAACTCTACAGAGTGAAAAAATACTCCAAATGAGTAAATTTTAACAGCAATCTCACATTTCAATTACTTTCCTTTGTTTGCATACTGCAGGATCACTGTAACTATAATTGTTTGCATACATTTATATGACTGAGCAAGAGCTAAAGATTCAAATTTCAGTCATTTCTTAGCAAGTAATGACCTTACAGTCATTTATGATAATACTGCCATTGATTTACATCTGTAAATCAACACGTGAACTGGCCAAAAACCCAACAAACCAACACACACAAACACACCCAAGAAAACAAACCTGCTGTGGTAACAATAGTTCACAAACAAGTCTTGGAGACAGATGCTTCTTTTGTAGCTGAAGGGAGCATTTATGGCTATGAAGAAAAAAGGGTTTCTCAGTTCTCCACAGTCTCCATTGCATCACTTACTGAACATTTTTTGTAAGAATAATTCCTCTTTTCTCAAATTTGGTGCAGTCTTTGTTTGCAAAATATCCATTTTTTAGAGAAAATGTTATGCTTGGAAAACATTACTTCTAAACTAAAAAGCTGCCTGGCTGCCTCTTTTTCTCAGTTCTCCTTTACAGCCTTAGCTTTCTGGCTATATAACTGCACCAAAGGCAGTGACATAAAAGTAACAATCTCAGGGTCCTTATTTAGGCTTTAACTGCATTTTGAAGTAAAGAGTAGAAGTACAAGGTCTAGTGAGGAAATATTGCCCATGGTGAAGATTCCAAAGGCTTTGACTTGTTATTAAAATCTAAAATTAAAATCTTCACCCTGTAAGCAGCTTTGCCCAGGAGGAAAACAATATTTACTTTTAGATGTGTTTATAAGCTGGTTATGCATGAATGGGGTATGGAGGACTTTTCTATTATAATAGGTATTGTCAATGCACATGTAACAAACTCATTAGAGCTGTACTAAAGTGTGAGCGCAGTACTAAATATCTGTATTTTGTACCCGAAATAAAAAGGTTGTTGAATATCTTGAAGATCACTGAAACATTGTTCAGCTTGAAAAACTGGAGGGACGGTAGGAAGGACTTTATATATCCTTTATAAATACCTTTCATTTGCAAAGTAGGTCATATGAGAGCACCACGTGCTTAGCATTTGGATACGGAAGTGGTGCAAGGTATCCATCATTCACCACCCAAGTAAATCACTTGGAGAACTAGCTTTAATCCAGCACTGGTATCGTGTAAGCATTGAAGAAAAAATATATTATTCTTTCTTTGGGTTTCATTCATATAAATTTTATATGTCTTTCGCTATGTATAACCAATGCTTGTAACTCATCTCCTGCACAGGAGCAAACCCATTCTCCAAAGCAGGAAAATGTCCCAAGTTTCTCTGAATTTGAAAGGTCCTGCTTTTAAAGGCATTTACTTAAACACATTCACCACAATTCCTTCTTCCCCAGCAGTTAATTTCTCAGGAGAATTTGGCTGACTTAATTGGTCTCACCCTTGATTCTAGAGAAGCTCAGCTCCAGAGTGTTTATACAGCAGTTGTAACACAGAGATCATTATCCAGTCTCTGCATGATATAACTACATGATATAACCCAACATCTAAGAGGCCTCAACTGTTTTCCTCCTTAAAGAAGAAGCCAAATATTGTGGTATAACTTTAGAAAAATATCTTAATTAAATCTTGGGAAGCACAGGATACCCAGGAGACCACAAATGCATGATAAGATCAAAATTGAGTTTACACAGAAGAGGAATTGTTGAAAATTGCTGAAAATTGCATTTCAAAAGATGAAATAGTTGCAAAAGAGAAAGAATGTGAGTTCGTGCTTTCTTTCTGTGGAAACATTTGTTTTTATGAATCTGCTCACACAGTACTGTATAAATTCAAATATTTCAACACAGTTAAAACATCGTTTTAACATTTTGCATACACAAGACCAAAAATATTGACTTCACAGATCCTTCAATGCTGTGTTCAACTGTGTAAATTACACAGGTTTAGGGAATACAGGTAGTGGAAGCTCTTCTTTTCCTAAGATATGGAAGTTTCAGAAAATTTAGGAAAAATGGATTCAATAAGGTGCACCTTTGTCTTTACTAGCAAAACCCAATCTATTGTGAATTTGCAGCATCTTAAAAATAAGTAAGAAATCTCTTATAATCACTGAATAAATGTGGGGGTTTTATATTGAGTATTAATGTATATTCCTTTTCTTTGAGTATGACCTAAAGACACTACAATTCAAGGTACAACTTTGTTACAGCTAAACAGCAAAATAAATCTTGTTAATGAGAATTTGCTTGAATTCTATCCTGAGTCATATATTGAGATATAAGTGCTTCCCTGGAAGATTACCTTGCAGTAAGTATTCATCCTCCTGAAACATAAATTCTACAAATTATTTTCAGATGGGCTAAATGTAGCTCGATCAGCAAAGAATGAACAGTTCAAATAATGGAAAGGAGGAATGATTTAAAAAAAAAAAAAGTGGACCTTGCAAATTTGCAAATTATATAATCACAGGGAATCTGCCTGGTACTTCCTGTTCATAGTCTTGATTGTCTTAGCCAGATTATATCCTTGGAATGACACTTGTGAGCTTGAAGAGAGAAGGCAGCATCTCCATGGCAGCTACTAAGACTAAATTTTTACATACAACAAGAGAATGAGGAGCTTTTACTAGGTAAGTACATCCTTGCCTAGGGTAGAAAAGCACAGCAATCACAAACAGTCAGCTTGGCACATGACAGACAATGAAGAAAACTGCAACACCACTGGAGTTTTTATGCCCAAACTGCAATTTACTCCAAAGAAAACATCATCTGCAAATGGTGAGCAGGCACTGGTTTAAGCACACAGTCAAATTGGGTAGGCAGTTCCCAAGGGTGAATCATCCTCGCTGGTTTTTGCTGGGATAGGGCTGAATTTCTTCATAGTAGCTCTTACAATGCTCTGTATTGGATTTGTGACCAAAGCAGCACTGATAATGCAGGGATTTTTTAGCTATTGCTGAGCAGTACTTGCAGACTGTCAAGAATGCCTTTTCTGCTTCTTTTCTCCTTTTTGCCCTTCCCATCTTCTCCAACATCCTGCTGTGGGAAAAGAGAGTGAGTGCTTGTGTGGGACTTAGCTTCCTACCAGGTTTAAATTACAGAATTGTCTTAGACTGAAGTTAATCAGATCATAATAATTTTAAACAAAAGGTAAACAAAAGGCTAATACAAATAGAATACTTTCAGTGCATCACCTCTAGAGTGACTCAATAGAAGTTAACATCTTTTAACAAGATTTATCAACTTGTACCATTATTGTATCCAATCCAGAGAAGTATGAACAGCAAGATACACCTGAGAAGAGTTCAAAACACAAGACAAAGGCAGCTGATTGCAAAAGTAAAAAAGGAGGGGAAGATAATTTAAAAATTCACTGTGATGGTAGTATCATATATGACCTCAGAAGTAGCTAGTATTGTACCAGGGTCTGTACAAAGTTTTCAGAAGAATTTTCCTACACTGTTTAAAATTATCGAATAATGAAGGGAACAAACAGGCAGAGGAAGAAGCTTCTTGCTATTGCAATTACACAGAGGCACAGGAAATTTTTGTTAGGCTAGTCATAAAAGCCAGTTATGCAGATCAGCATGGTAATTTCTAACTTCTGAACAGGAAAAGAATGGAGCCTCTCCTCAGCGTATGAACACTACAATGCCAATGTAATGACTATTCAGTGGTTGTAAAGCAAGTGTTTCAGCGTTACCGCACTGTTACTTACCACATCATATTTAAAATTTTCTACTAAAAATGAGTTACAGATGTACATTCCCAATTCCCAGACACAGTTCTCACTGGGTCTCATCTGCACCACCTGCAGATGCAAAGGATCCACAAACGACAAAAAAATTCCTTTTCAGACAGAAAACACTGTCCTTAACACTTAAGAGACAGATAAACATACCAAGAAAATAACATTAGAATATGAATCCAAGCAACTTCTTTGGAAAGCCTTTAGCTTCCAACAAACCTCCTATGAACTTCCAGATTTCTGCAGCCTTTGATAGCCAGAGGATAAACCACACAAATAAATGGCTGTGCTACCCACACCTACTGACTTTTTTAACTGTCCAACCTTCATTTAGTATTTCAAACAAATTTGAATGACCCTCCAGATGTTCATTTATCTGCTTTGTCAGGTCCCATTCCTCTAAGAATTTTTACTTCCAGAACTAAGGGTTTACTCCCAAGAGTAGCTACAAGAAAAGGTCCTTACCACAAGCTAACCTTTAAACCAAACCAGGAGTGTAGCAGCTGTCCTGATCCAAAACAATGACTTCTGAAAACCAGAGACAATTGAGGCTTTGTACCCAAATATTTTCCTGGACGTGTTCACTTCACTGATACTGAATACACTGTGTTTTAGTACTGTCTGACTTGTCCAAGGAAGATACAGGACACTGTTTAACAAATAAGCAGGAAATTCTGTAAGAGGAAAGTAACTGAATTATAATCACCAGGGTTTGTAGAGAACTGGGGAAATTCTTTCTTTTGAAGGAGGAAACAAACACAAAAATTCTTGCAGCACATTCAGCCAAGTTAAATTAGGTGAGCATGTTTTCCATACTCATTCCTCAAAGCACACTGAGATCCTGCCAGCAAAGTTCTGAACTAATGTTTTGTTTAACTACTACTTTACCATAAACTTATCGCATCAAAGCTTTTTATATTCACAGGAATAAGGTCAGGCCTTACTCACTGATGTAAATCCAGAAAAAGCATCACCAAAACCTATAGACACTGTGCATGCAAATCACAAACATTTTTAATACTCACTTGTTTACCTAACTAAGGAGTTTAAGTCCATACAAAGAAGGGGAAATTAAAAGCTCAAAAGGAAAAATGATATCACATACATAAAATAAATTACACAGGAGCTATTAATTTACGGGGTCAAGCTAGAATTAGGATTTAAATGGTCATTGAAATATATATACAAGATTTTTTTTCTGTTCTTTGCTTACTATAAAAGATTCGAGAACATTATGGCATTTGGAATTGCAGTTTTGTTCTTACAACTATTAAAATGTATAACCAAAATTACTTGTGTAGCTATTAAGGACATTCTTCAGAGAAGTTATTTGAATTTCCATGTAATCTGGCAACACATTTGCAGTTATTTTGTTTTATTCAGAACTCATGTTTCATGAAATATAATTAAAATTAAAAAGCTGATTCATATTTAAATTTGACCATTTGTAATTTTTGTTTAAAAACTGAATATTGAAGTTAAAATAATACAAAATAGGATTATTTCAATGTATTGAGTATGGTATTATGATTACAACTGATTTTTGTGTCTGTAGCAGTTTTTATTCCAGAATTGCAACACGTTAATTATAGTTTCTGTTCGAAATAGCCTTTGTCTCCAGGAAGCCTGTTTAGCACATGTTTAGTGAGACATATGCATAAGCTTAAATTTAAGTTCATTTTAATTAGTGATTTCCTGAACAGTGGTGTGGCTTTAGCACATAAGTAAGAGATGTTTTTTGCTCTACAATTAACTAAACTTCACAGTGTCCCTGAGGTCTTCTTGATTCACATCTCTTTAATGGATTTTGCTCTACTGTAATTCAGAGAAATGAAACACAGATAGATCAAGACACACATTTTTCCTTAATTTGGGGCAGATTTCAGACCTGTGATTTTTTTAGACCTAAGATTTCTCTGAAAAAAAATGGCTGTGCAAAAATGGGAACATAAACCCAAATTTGAGGTTACTCAGATTTCCTGGTTCTTTCAGATTTGCCTCTAAAATTGCAGAAAATTTACTTGCTGTAGGAACATTAGCACTCTGGTCAAAACGCCAATTAAAGTCATTACAGCTTTACAAAGTCAACAAACACATAACAAGAATGCAAAACATTTGAAGAACATAAAGAGATGTAAAAGTATGCTCTATTCTACCATTGTTACATGTGCTTCAGGAGCTTCCCTTTGGGTTATATTTACGAGTCCTGTGCAGAGTGATTTAACCAAGTAACGTGTCTAAACCAGACAATTCCATTCCAGCACCAGGACAACAGTAGACACAAACCTGATCTCCTCTAGAAGTGGACAAATTTGTTAATCAAAGAGTAGTTTTGTTAATCACTGAGTAGTTTGTATCAAAAGTACTTTTAAAGGCTATCTAGCCCAACCTCCTAACCACGAGCAGGAACATCTAGGCCAGGTTGTTTAGAGCACCCAACAATGAATCTGAGTCAACCTCCTAAATCTCATCAAATGGCACTTCTTTTCCTTTTTCAAGATGTAATTTGAAGACCATTGCAGTAGATTGTAAGAAGGGTTGGACAGTGAGCAAAGGGAATGAAAAATCCACTCTCCAGCACTTGATCTGTTTGGTGATTGCCCAGCCCTCTAATTTATCAAGGTCTCTCTGCAGGGCCTCTCTGCCCTTGAGGAAGTTGACAGCTCCTCGCAATTTAGTGTCATCAGCAAATTTACTTTCAAGTCCTGCATCCAGGTTGTTGGAAGTTGTTGAAGAGCACAGGGTGGAGGATAGAGCCCTGTAACCCCACTAGTGACTGGACACCAACCTGATGTCACCCCATTCCCTCTATGCATATGGAAAGCTTCTCAAAGCGAAATCAACTCTGTTGGAAAAATCCTGCTGATGATAAGCAGGAAAAAAGTTATGTAACAGTAATTGACCCATTGTTGTGAATGAGGGCACGGACTCTTGCTTCTTCCAAAGAGAACCAAGTTTACGGCCATCAGCCATGGCCTTAAATACTGTACAACTAGGTAAGGCTTTTATACTGTGCTAAAAATTCTCTGGCTAAAATTATACTTGTTTACATTCTTGTGAACTAAAACAAACACACATTGGCAGCATGCCACCTCCTGTGTTGCTGTCCACACATCCTCTTGACCAGTCGGCATTCTGATCAAGCACTGTCCATGCACACGTTAAATAACTTGTTTTTAGTCTTCATGTCTGCTGTATATTTCCCAAAGTGCTTTTTGTGAACAGAAGTGAACAGAAATGAACAAAAGCCCTTTATTCTATAAGACTTTTCTTGTCTCCTACAATCTATGGCACTTAAGCACTTTGAGTCAAGTATATTTGTACATCCACTTTTCAAAAACACTGGAAATGTGGTGATAATTCCTATTTTCTTGAGGATTTACAAACCCCATGAGGTAGGAACCAGGCAGAAGAGAGGATAGGGATTTCTGACAAACTCTACCAACAGTTCCTTACCAGTCTAACTGGTCTGAACACAGGCTCGTTACCCAGTGCTAAGCATCAATACACACCAATGTATTTCTACTCCTTATTCTAGTTTGCCCAAAGGAGGGAAGCAGTTGGTAACCCACAAAACTTTACACTATTTATACATCTCAACAAACAGAAGCATCAGCATTCATTGGTTACAGATTACATAACTTTTTTCATTAGTTAATACTCAAACCCCTATTTGCTTATTGTATCTCTTGCTTCTAATGTTAATTAGTCCTTACATGCAATTCTTTCCTCCACTTGAGTCAGAGGCCCATTTTTAGGGGGTGGTCAACCAGTTGGTCACCGCAATCTCCCACTGCCATAATTACCTTTTCCCCAGTTACTACTCAGTTCTGCTCGCTTCATTCCTGGTGGCTCTCATCCAGACAGCCCATTCATCTTGGGATTCACTTCCCTATTTCATAAAATACAGAATTAGCCAAGCAATTGCTTAATGAACTATGCTCAGCTATAACTACTGATTAACAACTAAAAAAAAATTAATTGCAAATTTTGTTTCAAGTCTTGAGGGCTCAAACCTTGGGGGGCTGGATATCAGCACCACAGAGCACTCACATAGTGCAACACCTAATGCATAAAATTGTTGAAAAACACTAGAGGTTTTGTCATTTCAAACCACAACCCCTGGCTGTCCCAGGAGCACAGAGAGCTGGTGGGAAGCAGGGAGCAAGCAGCACAGCACAATGTTTATTAAGCCAACATCTGGGTTCTGTCCCGACTTCAATTTCTAATTTCAGAACTTAGCCTCAAGCAATGTGTCATTACTTTTCTCATATTGGAGTAAGAATAACATAGATAATCACAATAACACCATTTCTGCAGAAAATCTCATTTCCCAAAGTAGAATGCAAGTCACCTTGCCCAGTCCCTGCTAACACTCACACAGTTTGAAACTCCATCTGCTCTAGATATAATAGAAAACATGGACTTTCTGTGAAGCTGGCAGTGACATTTCTCCACTCAGAAAGGTAATATGATCTTGAACAGACAGTTATTTTTCTAAATATGGTATACAAAGAGAGCACTTGAGAGGTACTTTACATTTGGGATATAGTTCTGGTGCATCTGGCAGAACTAGAATTAGCATTAATTAGGGATTAGCATTAACTCTGGTTTGTTACTGGTATCTCTGAATGTCACAGATTTAATGTTTTCCCATGACCTGAACACACAAGTCTACAGGTTCTCAGAGATGGCAGCTTGACTTATGAAGGTCTCAAAACAGCTTTAGCTCTGAAGGGAAAGGATGATACAGACAATTCTCGTCTCTTTCAATACTTTGAAAATATTGAAAGTATTGAAAGTATTTTTCAATACTTTGAAAAAGAGACAAATTGAAGACCAAAATGCCAGCTGGAGAGACCTGTACATTGATGAAGTTACTGAACCTGGCGTTTGTGGGGTTTGTGTTATTTTCCAGGTGTCTTGTGCCCTGGTTGAGTTACTGAAGAATAGTCCAAATACCCTGACACCCCAAACTTAGATGCTGCCATGAAAATCCTATTGTATTGCAGATATTTTAACTGTCAACAGAAAGTCAGAAGCTGCTCTGATTTGTGGCAACAGCAAAACATTATTTTGCAATAAACTTAATAAAGGTGTAATGAAACTACTATTAATATAATAATTATAATTAAATTACCAGCTTATTAGTATTGAAAACCTGGCATTGTATGTTATTTCGTATGCTACTATCAATAATAATAAATATTTAGCTTTATAAAGCTGCACACTGGCAGAAGATGCTTTCTTAAATATTTGTTTTGCTTGACATCAAAAGCAGGAAGTCTAAATTGTTTCCCACCAAGAACATCCTGGAAACCCTCTCTGGGAATTGCAGCCCACTCAGAAACACCACACTCCATCAGAGAACACTTATTTAAAACACTTGGAAGAGCATGAGGCTGACACAATGTATGAGAACATTCTTGCAGTCTGCCCAGCTTGCCCTTTTGTAAGTCATTTGCCATCTTGCCGAGACATTCATTCCACCTTTCACACCATTATTCATAACGGGAAGATTTATTATTTTTGTTTGAACACTGTGATCAGCATGATTTTGCAGAGTACACATTGATCCTTTTAGATTTGTGTCCACAGAGGTATCTTGACTAATGTGAGCTGGCAGATGATGCCCTCAGTGACCAGGAGGTTGTCCCAAACACTGCAATCAAATAATAGATCCGATGACAATGTGGTATGCATATTTTTTTCTAAATTGAATAAAGTCCAGGCTGGCCAGAGCTCTGAGCAACCTGGTCCAGTGAAAGGTGTCCCTGCCCATGGAAGGGGGGTTGGAACGAGAAGATCTTGAAAGTCACTTCCAATTCAAACCTTTCTATGATTCTATGAAAATATTGTCATTTTACCAAGCCAGTCCCAAAGACAGGAAGGCCCCTCAGCAGCAGGAAACTTCTCCATGGAATTCAAACTGACTGAAAAAAATGTGTTCAATTAAATCCATCCTTTAAATGAAAAGAAAGGACAAAAGAATGAAACAATAGTTCTTTCTTGCTATGAACTGCAAAAAGAGGAGGGGAAGCAGCTTTGTGGCCATATACTGCACTGTCATAGGAGCTAATGCCATCCTGCAATCCTAAAAGGTGGTGGAGCCTGTTAGGAGATACCACTTCTGAAGCATGACAGGTGAGATACGTGTCCATGAAGGATTGAGGAACACTGCAGGGAAATGTTGCTCCAAGTTCAGCTTGGCTGTATCATTCCTCTGCCTCCATCAATGGCACTGCAGGAGATGTAACACAATGCTTTGGTCTGCTCTGGCCTATTCTTATGTTCAAGCTTACATGCTTTCAGGATCTTTTAGCAGGGATTTCATTTTCCTGAACTGTTTTTCTCTCTTTTTTTTTTTTTTCTTCAAATAGTGAGGCTTATCAGACTGCTGCCAGCTAGAATTTTTCTCTCTCTCAATGATCCATCAGCTGATATTTTTTCCTGAATGCATTTCAAAGTATCTGAAAAATATGTCTAGGCTTCACAGGCATTTAATCTTTGAAATCTGGCTTCTGTATTACCTATAGTTTTTGAAAAGCTACTTTCTACTATTATTTCTTCTGTTATTTTTAGTAGAGGCTACTTCTATACAGCAAGGTTTTGAACTCATGCTTATGAGATGTTTACCTTCTGGGATATCTGCACAGATGTTTGAGGAAAGACCTCAGTGGAAGCTGTAAGGCATATTCATTCACCATGGATATTTCGTCTGTTTCAGTACGTAACAGGTAGCTCTGGGATGAAAACCAGGTGAAGATGGTTCTGAAAAACTGCATCTCATTCCCCAGGCAGCAGGGTCTCTAAATCCCTGCAGAAGGGAAAGGCAAGACCTCAGACTGCAGCAGTTAAACACACCCAAGCTTTCAGTCAGAGCCCTCTTCTAGGAAGCCTCACTCTTAGATCCTAGAAAAGGTAATGTATTTAAAGGGATATGAAACAAAATTGTTGTTGCTGCCTAATTTTCAAGGCTATGAGCAAAAGCTTGCTCACGGACCTTGAAGAAAATGTCAAGGTACAGAGGATTTTTTTTCCTAAAACCTTTTTGCCCAGTTGAAAGTTTACTGCTCTCAGCCTGGAGTGAAAACAAAAATAATGTACATAGTATAACAACCCCAAGGCAAAACAAGAAAAAAAATAGAAAGAAATAATTCACATCAAGGTTAGAGAAACTTAACACAAGAATTACAGTAATGTAACTTAACAGGTGTAAGAAAGAAAAATTGATGGATTACATAGGACTGAACCAACATGTGACACCAGTGTGGCCTGACCCTTAGAGCAGAGGTCTACAAAAGCAAATTATTGCCAAAAGCAGCTTGTGATTGACTGCCAGGAACCGTCAATTTGCCAAAGTGAAAAAGGAGGAGTGAGGCGAGATTCACGTGTGGGAGAAGACAATGCATGCCTATTTCTGGGAGGTACGGTGCTAGCCAAACAGAGCTAGTAGGCAACTTCAGGGTGCATTCCTCAGCATGATTCAGAGACATTTCAATGGCACAGATAATGTCTGAGGCAAGGGGAAAGAAAATAAACCCAAAAGTTTCTGCACACAGATATAAAGACAACTGCCTGCACTTGGAGTAGGCCGACAGTAATGACTGTGAAATAGTACACACTACATGAGGTAACTGGTTTTTGCATGCACAGTGTGTGTGGACAAATTCCCAAGGGAACAGGAAAATGCTGAGGGTGTCCCACCATTACTATGTGCTATGTTCAGTACCAAGTGAGAGACTAAAGAGCCTGATATTATACCTGAGAACAGATAACTACCTGTGACATTTTGGGTCGGACAGGGGAGGCACTGTAAAAGTACTTGTCCCATACACAGAAACAGCAGATGATACCAGGTCAGTGGATTGAAACAATTATTTCAGACATGTCTGAGAGAAAGTTATTTGGAAACAAAGCCATTATCAGCAGGTCACAGTAAATGCTTGCGCTGTATCCCAAAGTGAAGAGAGCAAGGAGGATCCCTAAATACATTTCAAATACCATGCATGCTTGAGTATTATTCATTAGTCTGATGTCATAGATTTATGAGCCCCATAGGTGGATATCACATCCCAGCTGGCCTTTGGAACTGCTCACAAGGTAACGCAGTGACAGCACTGCTCAGCCCTTACATCACTGCCTTCAAGGTAGACATAATAAAAGGATCCATACAAGGAGGAGCCTTACTTAGTCGAAACAAAGTTTTAAATGTTATAAGACAGCAAATAGAAGTATCACTTTCCCTATATGCTCAACTGATTTAATTAAACAAGCTATGTTTCTCAATTGTGAAGCTGATATAGTCACATACACTGGAATGACACTGCTTAGAGAAATAAAAATTCACTTCCTCTAAGAGCAATTCCTCCTGTGAGTCAAATTAATCTCTAATAACTTTAGAATTTATCAGATGCCCTAAGAGTTTGCAGTTTTGTTAGCAAGGAAGAAATCTCAAGATTATGATGTCGGGAACCTAATTGTAACAAAATGTAATTATAAAACTATGTATTATAGGGTGTTAGATACTCACCAATTAAATATCAACAACACTTCCATTACAATATTATTACATTTTTGTTGGACGTTAGGATTTTTCCTGTTTTTCTTTCTCCCAGGGAATTTTTCTACCATTTGTTGGCCAAGAGATAGGACTCTGATACTTAAGAGCGACAAAAGATGTGGCCAGGATGGGGAGGAGGGGACAAGGTGGAGCTGGCTGCAGTCTCTTAGCTGGGGAGTGAGCTTGGGACTGGGAGGTTTTCTCTTGGGAAATGCTGAGATACTGGCAGATTTGGCTGGGGGTCAGGGGCTGGGCTCAGCCTGCTCTGTGTCTCTCTCTGGGATCAGAGATGGTTGTGGTCTTGGTGCTGGGCTGCTGCTGCGGGGACAATTCACTGCCACTGTGGAGTTGTGTCCTTCAGTGCTTCTCCTACCATGGCTGAGCCTTTGCTCCTAAGAGCGGCCACTGACCTGGGACCTTTCCAACGCCCGATCTCACTGGGAAGGCCCCTCACCATCTGCTCGGGTGCCTCAGGGGAAAATCTGGGACCCCACACCCTCCTGTCCCTGGAGGAAGCACCTCCTGGCTGCTTGCAGGACCCTGCCTTCTGCTGGCATCCCGGAGGCATCGGGAGACGTGAGAACCAGGGGAAAAAAAGAGACAGCCATTACCTTTGACACTCAGGCTATCTTCCTATAGAGACAGAATAAAAATATTTTGAATGTGACTTCAGCACTTTGCAAAAACCCACTACTCACATAGGAACTCACAGTAAGAAAGAATCACAGGAACAGAAATGCCCAGTTTGGTATTGTGTTTTCTAGTAATTTTGCCAATAGTTGTTAATAGGATTAGAATACATTCTCACAGGAGGTGTTTGAACACAGCATTTTCAAAGATGGTACTTAGTCTTTTCTTACTGAATTTCCCTCTTCCTTTTTTTTTCACAGAACTTGAACATGATCCCACAAGGAGTTATTGACAAATGCTACTTGTTATCTAAAGTGGCTAGCAGAAGCATGTCCTCCTCACAGCATGAAAGCACATTATACTGATATGCTAGAGAGAGCCATAGCCACACTGAAATTTTCTCACATGGACTACGGAGTCTGACAATGATAAATATTTTAACTACAAAACTGAAATTCATGCTATGTTGGCTGAAAGGCTTCCCAGAGGTCAAGCTGACCCCTCTGCTTTAGGAGAGTCTAAAGTACCTTTGTCTAATTCAGATTAAGAAATGTTCTGCCTTCTCACTCCTTCCAGTCAAAAACTCTTACCTGAGCATACTGTAACTGAGAACTAAGGCCAAGTGTTTATAAATTTTCACGATAAATCATAGTAAATGTTGAAGACTGTTGCAGCTGGGTTTGCTGACATACCTGTGCAATTAACCAGTACAACCAGTGAAAACTTCACCGTTCCTCCTTATTCCAGTTTTGTCATCTAATGCCATGAAAGAACATGGATTATTTTTTCCATTGAGGAGATTCATAATGTTGCACATTATTCCATTAGCAACAGAGCAACTATTCTTTCCAAGAAAAAGTGAAAGAGACCTCAGGCATTAAAAGAAGGATTGGTAAAGGACCTGGTGACTTTTTAAGATGATGCAAATGTCTTTTCTATCTGCTTTTGAGTTGAACTTCACACATGCCAGTTTCATTCTCCTTTCTAAGCTAACTAACAGCTCTTCTAGCATTGTGATGACACATGCATATAGATAGGAATCTGTCCTGAGCTCCCCAAATGCTTTAAAAGCCCAGAAGACTGCATTTAAAGTACTTACCAGAGCACTTGCCTTCAATGTATATGCCACCTTGCAAATTGTCAGTACTACAGAACACTCATGTCAACTCATACGGGACCAAAATTATACTAAACCTGACAGCAGCCACACTGACATCACATATGTTCCAAAATAACTCTTGGTCAAAGCCTCAGAACTACATGTGCATAAATTTTCTTGTAACAAATCCATCATTTATTTTGTTTGTTGCCCGGAACTAAGACTAGCAAACCAAGTCTAGGTTTCCCTCTGATGTAATTACTTGCTGATATTGTGCCAAGTTCAGACTAATGGTTTTCACGCACCAGTAAATGTATTTGAAGTGGGGATCCTACAGCAGATTTCATACTAACTTGAATAGATTTTTATTACTAAGTTGTTCATAAATTGCCTGCTTCTCAGCTTGTAGCTCTGCTCTCATAAATATTTGAAATATATAGTTTATACTTCAGCTTCCCAAAAGATAATATGGAAGTGCCATATTATCTGTTGAGGTTTTTCCAAGATGAAATTGATAAAACAAGGGCTTAGTAATGGCCCTTCAAATGAGATAAAGGTCTCATTTTCTGTCTGTCATTAGTTTCAGCTGACTAATTTCTCCACACTGGCTACTTGTGTGTATGTGTATATATTTGTGTGTGTATACATATATATATATATATATAGAGAGAGAGAGAGAGAGAGAGAGAGAGAGAGAGAGAGAGATCATTATAAGTTCATGTGGCTTTATCACATGAAGGAAAATAACAGACCATTACAATTTTGTATGAGCTGTCACTAAACACTAAGGTGCTCCAGCCTTGCCCAGCCTTTCCTCATCTCATCATTTTCTCCTACAAAAAATGAAGAAACTCTATAATAACTGGGGGGCAGGGGAGGGTTGTGTGCACAAGATCCCCATTTTAGGCATTGAACTAAATAGGAGGGGGCTTAGTGGAGACATGACAGTGTACTCCAAGAGATAGAAAGTCTATTTACAAATATATTTTTGATCTACATTTCCCAGCATTCTTCTAGGCATCTAGGAGATAAGAAACTTAGCATTTATGCACACATCACAGTTTTTTTTTTTTAAATTTGTTAATTACTATTACTGTTCAATTTTATTTTCTAGCTCAATGGAAGCTAGCATGGCTGGGGGTGGGGGGAGGAGTATTTTTTAGTTCTTCTAAGATATAAACCATGAAATAACTGCATCCACACATGGGAGTATTAAAGCAAGTAAACTTTTTTATTTTTTTTTAATCTATGCCAGGAGAACCAGAAAGTTCTGAACCAAATGCAGAGAAACCATGAAGGCAGAGATACCTTGTAATAGGCTGTTTTCCATGGTTATATTCTGCCTGGAACAAGTTCCCTTCTAATCTGAAATAGCCCAAGCATACTGACTGCCAGGGGACACTGCAAGGAGCCTGAATTTGTGCAGAGTGTGGTAGAAGATAGGTATTACCTCTGTGTGTGGGAGCAGTGCTTTGATTTCTGGCAGAGGGCTGATTTCTGCTTGCTGCTGGGGTAAGCTGCTATTTAATTTCACGGCGAATTGTGTCACAGCTCTGTTTTTCTTTGCACTCTAAACCCTAGTAAATTGCCAAACACAATAAATGTTTGCTTTAAACAACTTGTTCTCATTGTCCATTGATGGGCAAAATTCTAGCCTACTAAAGGGAGCGTAATCCAGTAAAATAATTTTACCCTGTGCAGGCAGGAGTGCATCAACAGCTTATATAAAGTATCAGCCTCTCTCTTTCATACTTAAATGGCCTGAGATTCACATGAGCTGACTATCTCTATTTTTAATACACATATCCCCACAGAGCCCTGTCTGGTAGACAATGGATATAGTGACACCCATTTTAAAGATTAAAAATTCTGACACAAACAAGCTGTGGGCCAAATAAACTGTGCCTAATAAGATTCAAGAAGTCATGCATGCCTCTTCAGAGGCTTCAAACAGTGACAATCTGGCTTCTCTCCACTAAGTCATTCTTGTTTTTTCCTGCATGCATTTCCCTACCACGGGCGGAGAAGTTGGAAGCAAAGCCGTAAACAGTTTCCAGAACGCAGGGGTATTTTATATTTTAGAAAGAAGATAAGAAACATACTGGGTAAGAAACATCATCATACCAAAAATGAAGTATAGCAAGGCTCCAAGTCATATATAATATATTGGCAATTGTTCAGTGTTATTAACACAGGGTCATTCACCCAAGGAGAGACAGTAGCTGGCATAAGTGCAGTTATAGAGATTACAAGAAGCCCAGATGAACAAAAGTGTCAAAGCTGTAAGGAAACTCCATTTCTCACTCATTCTACCTCAGTCGTTGTTGAATCTGCTGAGGCTGAGAAGAGACTGATCATTTTATCAGCTTCTTCTTACTATGACTTACACAAGCTGATTTCCACAACAGCATTTTTTCCTATCAGCTCTGAAATTTCTCTTATAAAATCTCTACTGATCATTTTCTGCTTTGCTTCTCATCTGATTTTTTCCAATTTCTGACTGACAGTTAAGTTATTCCACTGACTGGCATATGAACATTTATTTACATACTTAAACATTTATGTAAGTGCCTAAAATGTGCCACATGGTCATCAGACTGGACTGGTGTTTCTCATACTCTATCTCTTGCACATTTCTTTTCTTAGTCAAATTTTAGAAGTCATTTTAAAATGGGATAATTAGAACCACAGGCATTCCACATCTTTAAACAGTCACATAATTGTGCTCTGCTTTGCTCTCACTTCCATGTGATACTTGAGACTGAACTTGATCTTTTGATCATCAAGAAGCAATATTCTTCACTTTTATCCTGTGAAATGCTCAACTAAGTGCACAAAACATTTTACATAGAGGGCTTCCTGGCATTAGGATTTTTTTTCAGATGGATCAGGGTCTTGAGCCCTCCCTTTAATAGCCAGGCAAGCACAGAAAATTGAGGTTTGGAGGTGCAAATATATCCCCACAGATATAATGGATGTTTTGAGACCACGTTCAGTTCATATTAAAATGTTTGAGCCCTCAACTGACATTACTTTTCATGACACAAAATAATCCAATGTAAGGGCTTAATTCATTTGGGTTCTGATTAAATGGAAAATATGTGACCTGTTAAAAAATGATAATTTCTTTCTAAAAGAAAATATCTCTTCATCCTCTCCATTAGATTACACAATGTTCATAGCCATAGGTACATCTTACATATAATTACTGATGGTCCAAGCAACATATGGCTTAGTTTGAATATTTCATAAAGTTCTGCTGTGGGATTTAACTTTAAGTGAGTCTTAATTCCACCTGAAAGGCCCCCAAGACTACTTCCCTAAAAACAAACCCAAATCAAAGAAAAGCTTGGACAGAATCCAGGCAACCAATTATAATTCAGAATTCAAAAGGCAATATCAGAAGGAATGGTCTAAATTCACAGGAAAGGACAGAAATAACACAAGAAAGCTTTTTCTCACACATTCTCTAGCTTTATTTCATTTATGGGAGAACTTATAAGGGAAATAGTAGACTACGTATTTTCTGTGGATTAAAACAACATTTGCTGTTCAAGAAGAACAGTCTCTAGCAGGCTTTGTATTTAAGAAAAATGAAACACAATCTATCATTAGTATTCTCAGCAGAAGATATAAAAATGGACTTACCTGTTATCAAGTATTCCCTTAAGGTAGTCTGGGACTAATAGGAATAGGATATGAAAGCTCATCTACCCATTAAACTCTTATTCAGGATGTGGTAGCAAAGTACCTTTTGAAAATACCATATAAATTATCATCAGATATGAAAGATTTCATCTACATTTCAGCTCCTGAGGGCAACTTTCCCTGCATACATATATAAATTCTCTGAAAGCCTGTCCATGTTTCCCTCTGAAATGGTTAACAGGAACATTAATATTGTAGATTTTACATTTTCAGTGTAAAAGTGTCATTCTGAAGATGCACATGAAAGAATCCCACACTTCTGAGCTACCTGACTATCACCTAGAATGACTGATCTTTCCATGTGTCTTTATTTATCTAACCTTGCTTTGTCTTCCTTAGTGAAAATCTTTGGCACTGGCCAAAGTATCCTAAATCCCAAAGTTGAGATCAAGTTTCTTCAAGATCTGTCTTGTAAATATGTTATTAATATATTTTTAAGGGTTTCTTAATGTAGATTTTTGTTGCTGCCACTTGTTAGTGGCCTATATTTGTCTATTTTCTTACCCACATTGCCTAGTGGGGGAAAAAATATAAAGGTGCCTAATATTTAACTCAAAATAAGATTCAAATCATCTAGGCTTCCTTTTTAGCTCTGTGAACAGAGGGCCTCAGAGCATTCCAGTTTTGTCATTTATTTTGTATTTGTAAATCCTACTCTGAGTGTAAGGGGATTATGAGAACTGCTGGGGACAAGGGAATAATAATCCTTACCAATATTTCCTTTGAAAAGCAGACCTTGAGTTCCCTAACGGTAAATCTTTCCAGTGGATTAGTCACAGAGACTCACTGCGAGAACATCATATCTATGCTGACGTTAAAAGTCTCTTCTAAATATGTTTAAAACCATTTATTTCATTTATGAAACAGCTATTTTTCAATTGGTGTTGTTCTGCTTATTGATTATTGAGAAAAGTCATTAAGTTGTCATTCACAGGCATTCAAGGTTATAAAATATTTTCTTTCATTCATTAAATATCTGCAGGAAAATGGCCTTTTCTACACACAAGTCAAAATATGGAACAGTTTCACTGCTTAAATTGCATTAAAGGAGAACTCAAGAAAGGCCTGGTTTGGGGGCTGTTGCCCAGATCATAAAAATATATGAGAAAAAGAAAGTAGAAGAGAATTTTTCAGGAGGCAATATGCATCAGATAATTTCATCAAACACTTGATTTAGGTACAGCATTGATAGGCCAAAGAAAAGTGTCACAAGCAGTGTTTTAATTAGAGGCAGAAAGTATATTCACCACTTATTATTCTAAAGCCAGTCCTTACAGACAGTCTTTCTTTTAAGACCAAGCCATCAGTAGTTCCTTTTTGCCAATAGTGTTTCATGCAACTAAATAAATTAGTTCTATTTACACATTGAATTATAGGTACTTTTTTTTTACTGAGTGGTTTAGGTTCAGCACTAATGTGAAGTTAAATGTTCATCTGTGAAAAAGAGTGTCCATTTTTTAATAGGATATTTTTTCCTTTTTTTTTTTTTTTGCGGGATTGCATTGAATCACATTAGAAGTTTGCAAGAAACTCACTACACATAAAAGGCAACTTCAAACTAATAGACACCATCTAGCTTTTGCACACCAGCTATTTAAATCAAGGCTCTCCAAACTTAGAACAGGACTTTAAACAGGACTGAAAAAAAATTTAAAACGGACTGAGATTCCCATTGTTGGAAATTATACAAAGTTTAAAATTTTCTGTGTAACTTTAGTCAGTTTTGTTTGCCTTTGCCCTGAGGGAAGGGAATTGAACACTTTCCAGGGGAGTGTTCCACTGGGTGAGGTCTGATGAGCTTAACATCTCAACAGACTAGGAGTAGTGAAGAAGATACAAAAAAGATAACGACCATCAACTCTGAACATCACCCCTGGCATGGCTGGAGACACCTGGTCTGGGAAAAGAGGGATAAGAATGAGAATCTAAGCAGCACGAGAAGCGAAGAAATCCATAGCCAATAGGAAATCAAATACTAAGAACTGCACAATTTGGGACAAATGAACATTGAACCAATTCATTTCTATGGGATTTGACTGTATAAAACATGTGAAAAATCTAGTAAAATTTATGTGTGATGGAATGTTTTTCTCTGCACAATCTGGGCAATGTGTGGATGAAATTACTTCTGTTGCACATCCTGGGCAGAACAACATCCTGGCTAGAATAAAGTAATGCCTTCATTCTCTAACACTAAAAATGTTTTCAGAGAGCTTTTTGTTTTTCCTGCAATTTTGGTGACACCATGGAACTACTCAGGAAGGCATAGAAAAGAGGAGCTACACCATCACTTGTCAATCAAGTATGGCTGGAAAAGGAAAGGGATTTCTTCCCAAATACAGAAAAATAAAATACATCAATCGCAGTATTACAAGACAAAAGAGATGGTTAATCCCAATAACATTCATGTTATTTTCATCAGCCTTTTTTGCAAACTATGAGGCATAAAATTAATTGTTAAGCAACCACATGTAATCAAACCAACCTGAGACCAAATCCTAAAAGCATTTTAATAAGATTATTTCACTGTAGGCACAGACCAGGGAACACGCGTCAGAGACTGAAATGTTTTAATTTATGGCTTAGACATCTTCATGAAAGATTTTTACCTTTTATAGCAAAACAGTATAAAAGCTGCAGAGAAGACTACCACGCCCTGTCTAAGGCCCTGGACTGCAGGTTGACAGAGATAAGATAAAGTGAGTCAGGTCTGGGCTGGGGGAAAGAGAATACATTCACACAGGGATCAAGCTTAGCACCTTCGAGGTGGAGACCACAGCCCTGGGGCTGTCAGCTGCCAGGCTGGCACAGACCCTCACACCAAAGGATGAAGGGGGAGAGATTTTGGGTGTGCAGTAAAAATGCCTCTGTTCAGAGGGGGACAGAATGGGAGTTCTCAGAATTACAGTTTGGGACTTTGATACTCAAAATTGGTAGAGTTTTCTGCTATTTCATGCCCTCAGCTTCTCTTCATTTTTGATTTTCTAGATTTGCTCTTCAGTATTGCATTGAAAGGAAAGCTTAAAATCAAGAAATAAAAGAATCAGAAAATTCAACAAATTTCTGTACAGACTGGGATCTGAATTATGCCTCTCAAGTTCAACTGTACTCCAGAAGTCATGAAGTATGTTACATACTCACTTCCTTACCCCCAAAAGTGCTCCTTCATGTACATGCCCCAATATTTTTACCTGTACCAAGGGGATTATAAGAGGTGATGGTGCAGTGAGAATTATTATGAAATGAAAAACTTCTGTTGAGCCACAACCTCTCTGGGTAGCACAAACTTCAAAACGACCCTTAGGTAGCAGCTTTATGAATGCTTTATGCTGGCACACCATCAAAAGAACTAATCCATCTTTTTTTCCTCTGTTCCTTCCCACTCCCTTTTTTGTGTCGGTACAGTCATCTTGGGAAGCAGTTTGGAGCTGAAATGAATGCGGGAAGCTCATCGGTGTGCTTTTAGCCCCAGGGGATTTTCTGATCCTATTCACTGTACATCCAACACTTTTAAATAGCACAAAAGGAGAACTTCAGTTGTAGGTGAGTGCCTGGTAACAAGGATATAAATCTTTGCCTTTAAGTGAAATTCCTACTTTTTTCTGCTTAAAGTACTTCTGAAACTATTTCTTTGGATCAGCAACTATCCAGTGGATAAACCATGAGAAGATGATGTTAGGGAAACATGGCCATTAGTATCAAACAGAGAATTTCAGTCTTTGTCTTAAAATAAAAATCAAGACGTGTCAGACTGGGATTCATGACCAGGTAGCAAATGCATCATCCCTGCCCTAGAAATCATTGTGGAGAACCTAGAGTGCAGAAGGGTGTCTCCAGCAGAGATTTTTCAATATGGAGTCAATTACAGTTCTATTTCAGTCAGGAATTTGTAATAATTTAGCTTCCCTGGGAAGGAATGTCAATCAAATGTTGCTCCTAGTTAAGAAAAAGTTCCAGTTCTTTTTGCAGGAGCTTGCAAAGTATCAGAAGGCCAGTGAAGCCACAATCAACACCAAAGAAGAACTCAGACATCTACTGCTCATCACTCTTCAGTGCAACCTTTTATATCTTTCATCTTACATACATTCCACCTGTGTGCTCTCTGTACCCGTTTGTGATTGGCCAGTCCTTGGCACTCCATGTCTCATTACCTTCAATACTAATCACCTGTCTTACACAGCTGTAGCCCATTAGGGAGGAGGCTCCCACTCCCAATTACCACAAACTGTGTGCCCACAACAGCAAAGAAATGAACTTGTAAGTCTATGTTATATTATATTAGTCCTGCATGGCAGTGGTAAGGCTGGCAGGCAGCCCACTCTGTACAATGTACACATGCCAACACCACATTGCAATGGAAAATCAATTCTCAGCCAACTGTACTTGGATTGGAAGGAATTTGAGCGCAGTTAGTGTTCTGATTCCTAAATTGCCACCATCATGTCTTTGCTCAAAGGTAAATCTTATGAAGGTGTTGGAGTAGGACTTGTTAAGACTGCATCTGAGAATAATATTTTTATTAAGAGTGTTGTTAATGCCATTTCATTTGAAAATGATGAGACAGGGCAAGTAGGAAAGAGACAGACAGATCTCAAAAATTAAAAATCTAATTAGTGACATGCATGCTGGTGGTGTATGGAAACTAAGGTGAGATTAAGGAAGAGCATGGTGATGCTTTTATAAAATTAAAATAATGAACACATTCAGTCCCCATCTAATCTTGGGCATAGTGTGGAGGAGCTCTGTATCTCTTCTGAACTTTTGAATTCATAGAATCATAGACTGGTTTGGATTGAAAGGACCTTAAAGAGCATCTAGTTCCATGAGCAGGAACACATCCCCAGAGACCAAGGTGCTCAATCCAACCTGGCCTTGAACACTGCCAGGAGTCGGTCATCCACAGCTTCTCTGGGCAACACGTGCTAGGCCTTACCATCCTCACAGAGATTTTTTTCCTAACATCTAAGCAAATCTAGTTTTTCAGTTTGAACCTCAGTTTGAACTCCTTATCCTATCACTACAGTTCCTGATGAAGAATCCCTCTCCAGCTTCCCTGTAGCCCCTTCACATTCTGGAAGGTTGCTGTGAGGTCTCCACATCTCTTCTCCAGGCTGAACAGGCCCAACTTTCTCAGCCTGTCCTCATAGGGAAGGAGCTGTAGTCCTCTTAGCAACTTCCTGACCTCCTCTGGACTTGTTCCAGCAGTTCCATGTCGTCATGTTGGGGGACCCAGAGCTGGATGCAGCACTGCAGGTGAAGTCTCACCAGACTGAGCAGGGCAGAGGGGCAGAATCCTCTCCCTCTCCTGCTGCCCATGCTGCTTTGGATGCAGTCCAGGATACATTTGGATTTCTGGGCTGCAAGTGCACATTGATGGCTCATGTTGAGTTTTTCATCAATAAAATCAACTTTTCCTGACTACCTAGCATTGTATCCTTGCTCAGCCCAGAACTGCCAATCTGATAATGTCGAGAAATCTAAAAATGCAAGAGAAAATCCCCTACCTAAATTGCTCAAGGATTTGCTCACTTTCTCAGGGCATAGCATGACTCTATTCATAACAAAAAAAGGAATGCCTTTTGGTATCACTCTCAAGACTCCATTCCATTTTGCATGAGTGGGATTGGGAAGTGATTCTATGAACTGTACCAGGTACAATACCAAGCAGAAAAAATGAAGCTCACTCCTCTTCCCCAGAGCTCCCTGATCATTTAAATGCCCTAGCCACTTGCCAGTGATACAGTCACAGTTTTTCTGGTCCTCTCTTTTGGTCCCATGTTTTCCTGAGAATGATCAAAGACTATCTATACATTATTCTTTCCCAGGGTTACAGAACTATCTCAGGAGGAAGAAACTGAATTCATGTCCTGACCTCCTATGTAAGTGCTCTAAAAAAAGATTAACAGCTGCATAATGAGAGAGGACATTGAGGATTGGTTTTAATAGAAGAAATTAAGTCTTTCACAGACCTTAAAAGAAAGAAACTGATCTTCACTAGCTCAAAAGAAATAAAAATAATTTAAGACATATATATGGTCAGAAATATTTAAGTACATCCATGGCAGTGCCATGTACCTTCAGTGTAATTTGAGCCATTTTAAGTGCTACCTTGCACAGGATTCATGCTATCCTGGATTGCATTTTGATGAGACAAATGCTCCCCATATCCACTTGCAGTTGCAGGGGGAAAGAAATTTAGAGTTCACTATGGATGTTGAGGGGTGATACTCATGCTGCCTAGCACAGCACCTAAACTGTCCATAATGACTTGTGAGTTGTAGGTGGCAAGCAAATCTGAGCTATCAGAACTTCACTCTTTGTTGCAGTTTCCTGCATACACTTTCCAAGTCACCAAAGGCACAAATTTCAAGCTGCAGAGAGTAGCATTCTTAGCTTTGGGTTATATCAGCTAAGCTGAATAAAGCCTAAAGACTTAGAAATATACACAAATGTACATAATATATTTTGTGGGCATCTAGAAATGGACATGGAACTAAGTTTAAAATGAGCTATCTGCAGAAGTCGTAATCCCTCAGTATGGGTTTACGAAATTAATCACAATTTTCCTAATTTCAATAATTATAATTTACAGAACCACAGAATCATTTAGGTTGGAAAAGACTTCTGAGAGCATCATGTCCAGCCTTTGACTGATCACCATCGTGTCAACCAGACCATGACATCAAGTGCCACGTCCAGTCATTTCTTGAACATCTCCAGGGATGGTGACTCCACCTCCTCCCTGGGCAGCCCATTCCAATGCTTAGCAACCCTTTCTGTGAAGAACCTTTTCGTCATGTCCAACATGAACCTGCCCTGATGCAGCTTGAGGCCCTGTCCTCTTGTCCTGTCGCCAGCTGCCTGGGAGAAGTGGTCAGATCCCACCTGACTACACTCTCCTTTCAGAGACTTGTGGAGAGTGATAAGGCCCCCCTGAGCCTCTGTTTCTCCAGGATAGACAGCCCCAGCTTAAACTAGTTTAAGTTGTCGTTTATTTTCAAAGATACTTCAAAACTTCCCATCAAAAAATCTATTGAAAATAGGATCAAGGTAATAAGAACCTTTTTTTCCCCAGTGGTTTGCAAACAAATAATATATTGTGTCCTCTTTTGACTTCAACAGCACACTGCTGAATTACATCCTCAGAGCTGTGCTAGCATCATTTGAAGATACTGCTGCAGGAAGATATTAAAGTACTATTTAAATAGAAGCTGTTAAATAAAACAGTCTTGCCTGGATTCTGTTACATTGAAGAGATAGGAGAACAAATCAATGTTGCTGAATGGAAAAGGATGAGATCAATGGGAGGACAAAGTACATTTTCAAGGCACTAAAAATCTGAAAATTTAAAAGTTTTAAAATTGAAAAATTACCTGCCTGCATCCTTTTAAATCAAATTTCATGGAGTTTATAGAATGCTAGATGTCAGATAATACCATGCATCTGGGAGCTTAGCATTGCAGTTTTCTGATAATGTACCTCGGAAGACCTAGACTTCAAAAAGAGCTTTGGAATCATCAGCCATGATTTATGGAAGCAGTAATTCCACTTCTCCCTATATTTCATGTCATTAAAAAGAAAGATTGGTCTGTCACTTGAAATTCTCTTTCTTCAGGTAGAGCTAAAAAGAACAGTAAAAACTATAAATGAACCACACTTCAGCCAAGTGATTTTCCAAAGATTAGCTACCTAGGTACTAAACAAAAGTCTGAGTTACCCTGAGTGTTACTCAGAGCTCCTTTTCTTAATTTTACATGCAAGCTTCCAAAAGGTATATCCAGCAATGCCGCTGTAGCTGGGAGGAGGAAAGTTTTAAGCCTCTAGAAAGGCTTAAAAACCAGAGTTTGGTTGTTGGCATATAGCCCTTGTTTGTATCTTGGTATGGATAAGGACCCCAAATAAAATAAGTCATAGAATACCAGGTTGAAAAGAACAGCAAAGATCATCTGGGCTAACCTTTCTCAGCAAAAGAATGGAACTGGTTGGCTGCAGAAATAGGTTTTCTTCCTTGTAAAGAGAGACATAAATCACAGTTTCAGGATCTGCTTTCAAGTCTATTTTGGGTGCATACACATATAATTTTGTTTTCCTCTCAGTAAAGCGTAGTCACAGCACTAAAAGCAATTGCAAAGCTTAGGAGAGCTTGAGAGAAAATAGATGTGGTAACATTTACAGCAGAAATTCACTGCCCAGTTTGCTAACACCAGACTTTCCTTTTCCAAGCATCCCCTTAAGTGTGTGGAAAGTACCTTTCTAGAACTGGTAACATCTAGGACGCCACTGAAGCCCTGCTCTCTGACCATGCCCCTCTCCTGGCTACTCCAAAAATTAACCCTGTCCTGGCCACAACCAGAACAATCTCCTACAAAAGTGATGCCATTTTACTGACCAATGTATATCATTATACATCGGCTCTTGAGGATTTTTCTACTTTCTAATGCACAGCTATACTTAATTTCTCTCCCAGGTTTGCCCTCTGAGTTCAGGTCAGCAAACTATAGGTATCATTCTCACTCAAACATCTTGGTTATCTAAGTGATCATTGGGTTGGTCAGACAGATATTTCACTGGTGCTATTAGCCTTGGCCATTGTTTTTTCATTTATTTTTGAATCTTTATTAATTCTATGCCTTTATTGCTATTTTCCTTAGTCATAAAAAAAGGTGAAATATTTTACAACTGCCAACTAATTTCCAAATCAGAACAGATTTCTTGCTAAAGCATGTCATAGCTTTGTGAATGGAGGTAGGTATAATATTTTTGAACCTGTGGAAAAGAACTACAACCAACTGTGTGTTAAACCCCACATCATCCATTTGTTTATATACTGCTGTGTCTGCAAAGTCATTCAAATTTTGCAGGGCATTTATTCAAAACTTTCTAATATAAAGAGAAGAAAGACAAAAGGCAGACTGTCTGGAATCTACTGAGAGGCTGTTCTTATTGGGTTTTGATAGTAGAGACCTGCCACTTTAGGAATGTGGAAGAGAGACACCTGATATTGCAGACATCATTGAGCAATATACAATTCATTGACTCAGCAAAGGTTCTTGAAGTTCCTCACTAACCACAGTCTGAAGGAGGACTTCATTCTTCCTTCTTAACTACTCAATCTCTGTGTCACCCAGACTGTTCCTAGTTTCCATGAAAGTCTTTTGACTGAGCCAGCAGAGAATTTCTAGTTACAATTTCTAGTTAGCGACCTAGTTACAGTTTGGTCCCATTGCAAGCCTTGCCCCCAGGAGCTATGTGGACATTGCCTGCTTGGAAACACCTGCTGGAGAGCTCAAACAACTAGGAATGACCAGACAGAGAGGTACAACACTTGCTTAAATGGCAGAGCTGTGCATTCACATTCACAATCATTTAGATCTGATGGCAACAGTAGGATTATCACCGGAAGATAACCAGAAAACTTCTGCTGAGTAAGACTTTAGCCCTTTAGACTTTAGCACAGAACCATTAAAAACCTGAAGCAGCACTTTGGAGCATGTAAGAGAGGATAGTTTTTCTTATTTTAAAGGGGTTTAAATTGTGTTGATGTGGTTTTATGCATTATTTAGTGATTGCTTAAAGAGTAATACAGTCTCAAACCTCCAGCCCCACCAATTTTGGGGTTTTTTCATTAATTAGTAATAGAAAACATCCTAAATACCTTTTAAACCATATGGTTAAAAACATGGTTTCAAAATCTAAATAATCTAAAGAATAAATCTTTGTTTTTATTCATTCACCTGTCCAATGCACAGCCCACCTTTCTACCAAGTCTGGACTAGCTACCACAAGAGTCAATGGGAAACAAGAAGGGGACAACTCAGCTTGACTTTCAGAAATCTCAGAGCCAGGCAGCAAACAGGTTCTTAATAAATTTCCCTGTACAAATGATGTGGAAGAAACTTGCTCTTTGCCTTTCCCACTGAAGTTTCCTACGCCTGTACTCTTGTTCCCCGTCACATTTGTTCTCCGTCATCTCCTATCATATGAAAGGAATACTACACAGCACACTTCCTGCAATCACATGGGAGCTTTCAACATGCAGCCACTAGTTCGCGTGCTAGAAAATGCTCCTCCAGGATTTAACAGCACACAGGGTGCAAAGGCCTGACAGAAACAAAGTCTTGCATATTTCCTTCTGTAAGGAAGAGCACTCAGCGCTGATTTCAGAGACTGCAGTGCCTAACTCCTAATTACCACTGTTTCCCACTGAGCAGGAGCCAGTTTCTTCCTCTCATAAACTTGGCATAGATCAAGGACTTTGCAAGATCCAGCTTTTCACAGGTCTTGGATCATGCTTAACTCAGAGAACATCACTTTTCCTTCCTTGCAATTAGAGTAGTATATACCAGGAAAAATAGAGCCAACAGCTGTTTCCCTGCTGATGATAATGAAGGGCATGTTATAGGGATGGAGGAAAGATACTATAGAAGCCATCCCAAAATGGATGTTTTAGATGGGTGGTCACTGTTTCTGCACCAAATACTGTCCTTCACATCTCTGAGATGAAAAACCACTCACTTCCATTAAAAGCACAGATTCTGTTTTCTGAGACATGGACAAATAATTTGGATGGGAGGCTATTTCACAGCTCTTGTGGAAGTCTGTCATCTTTATAACACCTTTGCATCTTAGGAATTTTACAGTACATCATGTTGTTTTGAAAATGTTAAATATACATAAATAAATATGTGTTTTCTTGCTCAGAGACAAGTATGACTCTTATAGAAATCAGGTTTTCAATCTTCACATTATAAATAGCAGCCAGGACTGACTGGCCCAAATTTCTAAACTAAAAGAAATCCAACAATAGTTAAAAACAATAACTACAAGGGAGGTATTCCATGAAATGAGAGGCAAGATATGAGTCCAACTAATTCTACTTACTATCGGCTTCAATAGATAAGAGATTTTATTGACCTTTGTAACTTTTGATGCAGTACAGTAACCAGAGAGAGATAATAAAACCTACATATTGGAAAGGGCTTAAGGAAACAGAAAACAAAAATGAAATGAAGCCTTGTGTCCTTTATTCAATCTGTCAACTTCAACCTGTATATTTCAGTTCATTTAACAGCTAAAATGACCTCTTTACACTGAGTAAAGAGAGTCCCTTTACTATGCATAATGTCATAAAATTAATGGAATTCTGTACTGAAATATGGGCACACATGATTTTCCTGTGATTCTCTTGCCTTAATACACTATGACTCAAGAATATGGGCAACGAAAGTTTTATTGCTTAATCTTAACCAAAATTGGCTAGGCTATTCCAAAACAGGGGAATTAAACTTTTCAGAAAATATCTATGCCCAAAAAACCTTCAGAATATCATCAGCTAAAATTTTGTGAGAACTACTATTTACTTAGCCATGGAAAGCCAGGACAGACGAAAATCAAAGTAGCACTTCTAACATCCTTTTGAAATGTTTCGACTGAAGACTGTTATAAATATTTTATTGGAAGAATAGAAATTCCAACTGTCCCTTGAAAAGCTGTTGTGCTGAATTTAGAGATTCAATTCAACCATTACAGTATCAAATGGAGATTTTAGTCCGGCTTTTATTGGAAATCAAAATGCAAGTTTACACTGTGGACCCCCTAATGATGCCTCTATAATAGCAGCATTTTGGAACTAGATTCTAATGGTTTATGCCACTCATCAAACTGACAGAAAAAAAGAAGAGATTTAGTCTTGAAATAAAATAGTAATTTTTCCAGACAAAAAGATTGCTGAGAAGATTCCATTTTATTAAGGATACAGAAGAGGGCAGCTGTTGTCTTTGATTATATTTACAAAGTATGAATCAGTTTTAATTTACTAAGACAGCAAACCAGAATAAATTAATGATCACAATGTGGGGGCATATGCAGATGGTAAGGATGATCACAGCCCCTTATTTCAATTACAATTTCAGCATGTTGCTGCTGCAAATATCTATCAGGCTTAAGGAAACAACTGCAGACTATCATTAATAAGTTTACTGAGAATGGGAGAAAAGGATCCAAGATGAAAATAAAAGGTTTTGTGAAGAACTAAATTGAAAGAGGAATCAAGGGGTCCATACCTGAATTCACTCTATTTGCCAAATTACAGTCTGACAGTGAAATTGCCATGTAGTTAAGCGAAACAAATAAATTTTTATCTCTTATAGTGACAAATAAATATGCTGGTACTTAAGTCACAGCACCCAGACAGAGCATCCCAAGCCATGTGTATTAGTCAAGTGACCATTTTGCAGATGCAGAAACAAGGACATTAAACTAAACAATATATTTGGTTTAAGGCCATAGAGAATAAATGTCTTTAAATTTACTGCAAATATGGGAAAAACTACTCTCCAGCATTAAGAGATACATACAAATTGTTACAATATTCTAAGGATTTCTTGTTAAATTTTGTTTATGCAGATATTTCAAATGGTGCGATAATTTTTAGCATTTGCTATCCCATAACAAAATGTAGAAATAACAAAACAATGTTATTTACAAATCATCTGTGACTTTGGAACAGGAATTAATGTAGAACAAGAGGAAATTAGGGAGTGTTTTATATTGCACAGAAGGTAAACGGTTCAAATTTGCAGGAATAAGAAAAGACAGGTAAACACAAAATAAGTCTGACTTTCTGTATTACTTCTGCAGGGTATGGACTTACATAATAGGAGAAAATTACATCTGCCTTTCTTTTCACTGTTTAGTTGAATATTGATGCTCTAGAGACCATCACAAGAAACTCTATAAAAGTCTATGAATTTCATTACAAATTTGCAATACTCTGGTAAAGCTGAATACTGTGAAGAAGAAAGCAGCAATCTCTGAACAGAACTGCACCATGCTATGTGAAAATCATTTATCTGTGGAGTAGTAAATTGATCCATCTGGCTGCGAACTGATTTGCAAGAAACATAAGTATCTAGTCCTGCCTGTCCATAAGAAAGAACTTTTTTTTTTTTTTGGTGGAAATAACTAGAAGGTAAAAGTTGACTTTATGACTATGTCTGAGTAGCTCTATTTCTACTTTGCAGTATATTGTATACTGAGACTGTATGCATATCGCATGCAGGCATCATGCATTTCCACTATATGTATAATGCTTTCATTTGCCTGATATAATCAGTTACCACTGAGTATTATATTGAGACTGGTATGCTGTCATCACACTCAGGATTACTTTTGCAGTGATAGAATTACGAGAGGTGTCACACAGATCATGGAAGTTTTATGTCTGCCTATATTATTACTGACAAACTTTTTAAAAATGCACGTCTAGCAATATCAGTAAATTGCTTGCTCCCTCTGGTCTCCAATGTAATCCAAAGAAGCCAGATTAAAGCCAAAATAATTAGCTATAACACCATAACCTGTGGTAACACTATAACAGGCGCAGCCAGCGGACAGTCCTTTGTCTCCCTCCCTGGATGCAAGAGGTGTGTGCAGAAATCCTGTCAGACACACACATCATGCAGAACACCCAAGGGTTCACCAGGTTTGGGTTATTTTGGATCAATTTATTTTCCTTGTCAGACCCTGAAACTCATCATCTCTGGTCCTGACATCTTCTCTGGGGAGCACAGCCAGAGGCTGCCATTCAGAAACAGCAATTTCTTCCTTCCCCTCTACATGGATTTACTTTGGCAGCTATCTGTAAGCTCTGCATACTGGGGAGTATAACCTAATCACTCCAGAAGAAGATTTCATTCCACCAACGACTTCTGTTTCAATCTACTTAGGTGTCATTTGTATACACATTTTCTGTGCAGGGCATACCAATATTTCAAGTTTAGATTTCTGCTGCAGTCCCTCTCTTGGGAAAATGATAAAAGGTGCTCCTACCAGTATTGTATTAAGTTTATGCATAATAACCTAATTGTTTCTGAGGTAGCTAATTTCTTTTTGCTACTGCACAGGTCAGTTAAGGAGAGACAGTCTCAATAGAAAACTAATTTTATCACAAATTTATATTAAAGTGGAGTCTGCATGGCTTTCAGATGTGGTTAAAATTAGACTAATTAACAACACTCCATGACAGCTCATTAACTAGAAGCAAATGTAAGCTCAGTACCATCATTAAGTGCCAAAGGCCAGCTAAGGTGATATGCATGTGAAAAATCAGGAACATCAAGGGGTGTACTAGATGTGTACATCTAGTACTGTTGATAGCAAAAAAGGATCTTGGAGCATCTGGTTCAGAGTCACCACTGTGCAGCTGCAAGATTTGTCAGACATTCTTGAGTGTGAGGTTCTTCATAGGCCAATTAAACTATAGCCTTAGGGGATAAATATGAGAAAGCAGTGAAAAAAATTTCTTTTTTCTGATGCACTTCTCATAACAAGGAGAGGTATGACATATCACTGTACAGAGACTGAACATTTTTACCAGCATAGCAATATACTGGATAAACCAATTATGAGGTTTAGAAAATAAGGAGAGTGTCAAACCATATCGGCTTTTTGCTTTCAGAAGAATACCTAAGAAAATCTTCTATTTATATATTTGAATATTCTTACTTTAAGTCAGGAGGCCATAAAATGACACATTTCATCTTATATTTCATTAGTTTGCTGAAGCAAAGTATTGTGTACCCTATATTGATAGGTTAAGGATTACTTAGGGGCACGGTTCTAAGCACTTAAATTATTCTATCAGTAATCAAAATATATTCATTTGTATTAAATCATTTTTACTATCCCATTCTTCTACATTTTATATAACTGTATTCACCATTAATAACCATAATTTATTTTCTGATGCAGCCAAGACATTAGGAAACATATCTATAGATTCATTCCTTAAATGAAATTAGGATATTACTCTTACCCATTTCAGCTAATCAAAAAGATGATTTTAGCCTCTTCCTTTAATGAAGAAAAGTATATTGCAGAAACATGACCAGTGGGGCACAGCCAGGGAAAACACAGACAAACTGTAGTAGCTTTTAGAAACATTACACAAATTTCATTCCAGCAACACCACAGCCTATCAAGTTAGCAAGAAATATCTGTTGAATCCAAAATATTTTTTTTTTAAATTCAAGGCTATGTAATCAAAACAACTGCCAAAATGGAATGGGCTTTAAAGTGCAACCGCCTTGTAAAGTAGAAGATTCTCATCAACTTCAGGGAAGAGTCGTAATCAAGATTTTAAACATTCTAATTGATATAATGCACTGACTTATTATGTATAATAGTTCATGCACAGCATACAACAAGTGAAATAGCACAGCAAAAGGCAAGTCCTCAGACAGTTGTGTTGCAGTCAAATCACATATTGGCTGTTTCAATTATCCTGTAGTAAACATGCCCTGTATCTACCTTGTACAGTTCAGCATGGCTGAGTTGACCGAAGAAATTTCACAGGACATTCTTCCTATGTTTACCAGGTATGTAGATTTTATACAAACAAAAAAACCAAACCAAACCTAAAACAACAACAACAAAACCAAACAAAACAACAAAAAAACCACCCAAAAAACAAAAAACACACACACCCCCCCACACCAAAATCAAAATCAACCACACCAAAACAAAATCAACATTTTATATGGGCAATAATGCCTGTAAAACTCTAACATAAGGATTTCAATTCTCCTAGGAAATAACAAATAAATTCCATGGAAACTAGGACAGATGCAGAAGAATGAGATAGAAAGTATAACCCATGGTGGCTAAGCTACTTTGCTGGGTCATAAGAAACCTACTCTACTATTAGCAAACTTGCAGACAACACCGAGCTGGGAGCATGTGTCAATCTGTTGCAGGATAGGAGGGCTCTGCAGAGTGACCTGGACAGCCTGGATAGATGGGCCGACTCCAGCAACGTGAAGTTTAACAATTCCAAGTGCCAAGTCCTGCATTTTGGCCACAATAACCCCTGCAGTGCTACAGGCTGGGGACAGAGTGGCTGGACAGTGCCCAGGCAGAAAGGGACAGGGGGGTACTGGCTGGCTTCTGACTGAACATGAGCCAGCAGTGTGCCCTGGTGACCAAGAAGGCCAACGGCATCCTGGCCTGTATCAGGAATAGTGTGGCCAGCAGGAGCAGGGAGGTCATTCTGGCCCCTCAGTTTAGGAAGGAATTTGAGACACTGGAGCATGTCCAGAGGAGGGCAACGAGGCTGGGGAAAAGTCTGGAACACAAGTCCTGTAAGGAACAGCTGAGGGAGCTGTGGGTGTTTAGCCTGGAAAAAAGGAGGCTCAGGGGAGTCCTTATCACTCTCCACAACTTCCTGAAAGGAGGGTGTGGCCAGGTGGGGGTCAATCCCTTCTCCCAGGAAACCAGTGACAGGACAAGTGGACAGAGTCTTAAACTGCACCAAGGGAGGTTTAGCTTCGACGTTAGGAAGAAGTTCTTCCCAGAAAGGGTTACTGGGCATTGGAATGGGCTGCCCAGGGAGGTGGTGGAGTCACTGTCCCTGGAGATGTTTAAGGAAAGACTGGATGTGGCATTTAGTGCCATGGTTTATTTGACAAGGTGGTGTTCAATCATAGTTTGGATGATCTCCGAGGTCTTTTCCAGTTTTAGTTGATTCTATATTCCTTTCCTTTAAGCTCAGAAGAAAACAAAAGTGCTTTGTTTTACCATTTTGTATGCTTGCAAGGAACAATATTTTTTTATTAGAAATGGAATCTAAATCTCTGTATTTGTCACACTCAAAGTTCTGACCTGTTTCTTTGGCTTTGTGGGATTTATTTTTATTTTTTTTTAGTAAGTATGAAGGGTTCCATATCAAAATACATCTCTCCTACTAAAGATTATTTTCTAGAGTTTACTCAGATTTGAAACTTGTATCTATTCAGCCAAAGCAATGTGTTTCAACATGAACTACATGTTTTTGCTGTAGAAAAAATAACCCAAATAATGACTTTTCACTAACTTGGAAGCAATTAGGCACTACGATGGCTGGATTCCTGGGACTCCTCAAACTACCAGCCTCAGCAAGAATAATTATTGATCTAGACATTAATTTATGAGGGGAGAAATGTGCAAGAATTCAAGAATAATATACTTGAAATGTAGTAATTGTTAAGATCAAAGAAAAATGTAATGTACGCTAAACATAATACTCAGCCATATCATCTTTCCCTCTAAAAACTCAGAGGATCATGGACATTACTGTTCTTCACAGTACCTGAAATTAAAGCTACTCCTGCAGACTGTTTTCTGTAATGCTCTTATATTACCACAAAATTTCCAACATTGTCTTCCATGTTCTCTGCAATGGAAGTATCTGGAAAAGTTTGTAATTTTGAATGTCTGTCTTAGAAAGTATGGTTACCTCCCTGTGCAAGCATTATAAATTTAACATCACTGTGGTGTCCTTGGCTTTCACTCCAGATGTATTTCTTAGCACTGATTTTTATCCTAAGAGCAGTCTAAGAAATAATGTACTCCCAAGCCTGTGACAAAGGCTTTCTAGATGTGATTCTGTGTCCTCCTGTGTTAGTTGTGATTTGAAATGGCATCTCCCTTTTGCTCCATCATAGCAAATCTTCACTCTTGCATTGGCTTGGTTCATTTGCAGATCATAAGTACCCCAGCTTTACACTTACTCTAAAGCATTTAAATGGAAGATAATCAGTACTTTAAATATTAGTGTGTCTAGTCAGAAATGCAATAATGGTGCAGTATTTAACAGCAAAGCCTACAAAGATTTTAGGGGCTTTCCTCACCTTTCTTCTATATTATTTGTCCTATTAACCACTATTTCATTCTTCTTCATTTTCCTGGTAATTACCACATAGAGTTGCAAACGTTTACACCTGAGAGCAGCTGATTTTTACACAATTCTTCAAAGTATTAATACGATAAGATGTTTTTGTGCTATTTGATTGGGACAGTAGGGGAAAACTTCAAAGAGCTCTAACTCCCTTAGGGTTTACAAACTTTAAAAAAGCAGTATATCTGTATTGCCAGGGTGGGGGAACAACAGACCTTCAAATTAATATTACATTGGCAGCAGGTTTTTACAGACTATTTTCAGGACTGTGCGCTGACTCCCTAGCTTAATGAACGGTTTGATTTAAAGCTTAAAATTATTAAGTGTTCCTACCAGAGTCATAAATAATGCAGTTTATAATATTCCTATCGAGCATATAAAACTACATTTGTCTTCCATTAACAACACGCTTTTTAAGTAGCTTGACCTCTTCAGATATATAAGAACATGCAATTAGTGCAATTTGTCACAGGTCCTTTACATTTTAATAAGACGTAATTAGTTGTCTGTTTAGTCTAATTAACTTTGAAACCCTGACAGTTCTTGCTCTCTGGTATAACGCACAGCTCCTTATTTGAATTGCTAATACTGGGCAGAGTGCCTCCATACAACAAGAAATTTAAATCTTTGTAAATCCATGTACCTTTGCAGACTAGGAGGCACTGAAATAACCTGCCAATATTTGCATTAACTTTTCCAAAGCCTTTTTCATCAATCTGTGACAATATGTGGGAGTCAATAACACGGAGGAGTCAATGTGGGAGCATTTAGGAAACAGATGGAATTATTGTACAGTACTACTAGACTTCTGTTAATGATCACGCAACTGAATAATTCTGGTTTAGTCACACTTCTCATATTTCAGACACGATTTAACAAAGGTGTTACAGACTCAGCCCAATGGAGATGTCCATCCTTTGTGTTCCTTGAAGTTAACCTGCACCTCATGAAGAATCAAGTGAAGTGTCAAACAGATGACCTTGAAAACATGACATTTTAGTGATCACAGAAAGATATTGGCTACATAGAAGTAACATTGACCATTGAGATAAAATCTCCAGAACAGGTAAAACATGTTAAAAGCTCTAATATTCAGATTTTGAATTTTTTTTTCAGCTATATGATATAACAGTATATATTAATTACTTAGAGGACTGAATTTGCAGATAAATGACACAATTCAACTGAATATTAAATAAAGTGCAGATTTGTCATTGTGTCCTCTCCTGAATAAAATAATTCTCTACAAATATACTGTGAAACTTAATGATCTTCAGAACTGTAGGAACAGGAGAATGTAAGAATTTATACAGAAAAAAAAAGCATGCAGCGAACAGAAGCCATTTAATGAAGTGCTGATTTATGTTCAAATAGAGCATATATAATACATTCAATGGAAGGTTTTGTGAACTGAAATAATATATATATTTTTTAATCCCAATAAGAGGAATAATTTCACAGTCTTGGGTTCTGCACATGGCTCTCCCAAAATGCCAGGTAAGGGGATGTATAAATCTCACCTACTATAATGTATAGACACTGACAGGGACAGAATGAGCACCAAAGCAAATATGAAGTAGAAATGATTTTTTATTACTTTAGGTATTTCTTGCTGTCAGATAAAAATGAAAGCATTACTAAAAATTTTACAGAATGACAGCTATGCCTTATGGATAACTTCTACAGTTTGATAGATGAGGCAGAAAATGTGAAAAATATTGTGAAGCACCACCTTGACACAATGATGGAATGCCACAGGAAACATGCTAACTCCAGAAGAATGTAGTAGACCACTGTTAAACAAAGGAAGAAGACTTCAGGTCCAGCCAAAAAGCCAAAAAATAAACAACTAAACACTCTATCTTTAGAAGAACAAAAGTTGCAAAACCTTTTTAGACAGCTGCCCAAGTTCTGATGGTCTAGTCTGAACAGGATTACCCCTTGGAGTTTCAATAGGTACAGAGGGTTTTCAAAACATTTGTATCATACCCTTTAGAAAACATCAGAGGGCACAGCAACTCCAGCATCATAGATCTTGTTCAACTGACTATGCATTTTTAAAAGCACTCAGATAAAGCATGTGAAGGCTCAATAGGCAGTAGCTATGTGGCTAAAGCAATTTAAAGTAACTGTTATGGTTTTATTTGTCAAATCTGCTCCAAGTCTGACTATAAACAGTGAAAAGCTGAAAAGGAGTAAGTACCAATATCACTGAAGATTCATTAAAATGCACACAACATTATAGACACATACCATAAATTAGATGCTTCTGTATGTTTCATACTTCAGTATTGTACTGTGCTCCCCCTTAAAGCCAGGGCCCCATGAGAACCCCAGTTTGTGCTTAAAAGAAGTTTAGAGAATATCAGATGTAATAAGGCCTACAAAATCAGGTCCAAGCAGAAAGAAATAATCTTACTAAGTTCAGAAAGAATGTAATTTACTTTTATAATCAAAGCATTGCAGACATGCTTAGAATCATAATTCATCTAGGCTGGAAAAGACCTCTAAGATCTAAGACCTCTAAGATCTGTGAGAGGTGCTTTCAATATATTTTTTCAGAGCATGTAAGCACATAAATTCATCTTTAGAGGACTCTTCTACCTCTAGAACCTTTCAAAGTGTTCTAATCATAGAAAGAAAAGTAATTCCTAATAAGCAGCAACATTTGAAAGGAGGCAAGCTTGGATCAATAGCAGCTTAGGAGATATTATTCAGTTTCATAGCATATATTTCAAGTGAAATAATTTTGTATGCCTATAAGGAAAAATCACAGCAGGAGTTCTTACATTAATATATTCTAAATTAACTTGTGCCAGATGAGAAAGTCCAGTGAAGAACTTTGGCACTGTTGACAGTAGCTGACATGCAGGTATGATTGATGTCTGCCTTCCCTCCAAGGATAAATGGAAAGCTGGCAAATGCCACATATACATAATGCCTCGAATTTTAAGCCAAATTGGTTTTCAGACACCCTATTTGACATTCCCCCCTCATACTTCAAGTTATTTCTCTGTGCACGTTGTGTGCTTATAGAATATGTTTTGTGCTAGAGTCTGGTTTTATCACATCTCTCTTTAGGCTTTCTCTGGGCAGTTGCAGTTATAAATTGGCCAAAAAGCACTGCTTGTAGCAGAGATGAAATAGAGATTACTCCTGTCAAAAAAAACTTTAAAAAAAAAAAAAAACAAACAAAAAACCAGCCAAGAAAAAGAGAGGCTTTTGTATTGAGTCATTAGCAGTACACTGAATTTTTATTCCACTCACTCACAACTGCCACCCAGGCTACTGCTGTTAAGAGGTAGTAAAATAATAAAGGAGAACTTTGGTCTTTCTGATATGTGCTAGAAGTTAAAATAAAGCATGGAAAGCATTTCAAAGGTCTCATTAGCATACGGATTGTCCTGCTGGAGCAGTCTAATAAGGTTCAGGGAAGATATGAGTTGTGTGACCTCAGGAACACAGATCTCAGGACATGAAAGATGCCAGTGGAGGTTTTATCCAGAGTCTCCTGTGATTCTGCCACACTGCTGTCTCTGGTTTGTCATGTTCCATGCCTGTTACTGAACAAAATAACATGATCTATGCTTCAGGGCTTCCTTCTATTCCTGTTTCTGTTTCATCAAATAGGAAAAAAAAATAGCAGAGTTTATAAGCTTATGGATTATGTATTTACTTCTGGGAGACATACATAAAGCCTAGGGCAACAAATGTGTGTGTGATATTTTCTGTTACAGTCAGAACTCTAACTGCTATTTCTATGTCTGTGTTACAAGAACTTTGGTGAGCCAAGGTCTAGCCATGAGTGGAAAATAAGGAACTGCAGCAGTACCTGGCAATCAGCAAGCAGACACTTGT
Organism: Leptocoma aspasia; assembly: GCA_013399835.1. Lineage (NCBI taxonomy): Eukaryota > Metazoa > Chordata > Aves > Passeriformes > Nectariniidae > Leptocoma > Leptocoma aspasia. The sequence continues at coordinate 840,965 of VXAX01003861.1, forward strand.
TTGTTTAAACACTATTAAGCACAGCACATTGATTTGCACTCTGTCACATTCACACATAAGTAAAATGGATAAAATCCTGAGTAAAGAAGGTGGAACTCCAGATATTGATCCCCAGACTCATATTGACAAGTTCAGGTTAAAACATAAATATAACCAGCCTGAGTTTCACCTCAAGTTAAATCCCTAGGTATGCTGACAATGTTTGAAAAGTGAAAATTTGCCTACAGGCAAAACAGTTTGTTGGAAGTGTAGCACTCCAATTAGAGATAAGGATGTGTGTGTAGCTGTAAACCTCTCAGCAGGTGTTGACCCTGTCTTTCCATTTCTTCATCAATTAAAAAAAAAAAAAAAAAGGAAAAAACCAAACCAAATACATAAACAAAACACACCAAACCCCCAAGAGCTAGCTATCTGGTATCCTACAGACATCCTTCTTTTCAAAACATTTAAATATTAGGCTAACATTTGCATTTTGTTCGTGCCTGAAGAGTAAAACTCCAAATCAGTCTTGGAATGGATATGGCTTCTTCTCTCAACATTTAGAGACTGAAGAACCAGTGCTTCACAGGTTTTCCACTTTAAGATCAAACTAACTTGAATCAACTTGTTTTATAACAATCAACTTTAATATTGTAGGTGAATGTTCATATAAAATTCTGATTCCAGGGTCTATTCTGAAATATTTCATTGAACCTTTCTTCCCTTAACATTTTTTTAAATCATATTCAATGCATTGGTCATGATGCAAACTGTCTAACTTTGTCCTGGAGTTATGCCTTTGAAATACACACAATAACTCTGTATTAATAATAGAAAAGGAGATATGATGAATGAAGATGTTCCTTCCCAGCTCTGGCAGGTATTGGAATACTTAAAATTTGATTGATGCATTGAACACCAATTTATTTTAGATAAATTTTGTTGGTGAAGCCCTGATGCTAGATTCTCCATGCTAACTATTAAATCCAGAAGAAGAAGTATCAAGGAGCACTTGGGGGGATTGAAATTGCATCACAACAGATAATGTGATACAACCCTGCTGAAAACAAGCTGAAACAAAACTGCTTTAAGCTGTTGTAGTCTATCATTAGAGCCAGATCTAAGTTGACTTTGAATGCTACTTACTTTCATATCCATGTTATCCAAGAAACACCTTGATGTGAAGATGACAAAGTTTTAACCATTATCACCATCATCACCTTATTTCTCAAAATTACATGAAAGCTTTAAATGTTGAACCTTTCATTAGACACTTTCCATGTCTCATTACCATACTTAGCTTTCCAAAAGTACCAAAACAGAACCTTGTTTAACATCAGAACTCAATAGGTAATTAGCACAAACTAGAAATCACAGAATAGCCTATCTGTAGATAGTATAATAAAACCAACAAATATCTACATTCCACCACACATCCATTGCGTGCAACCAACATAAATCTTAATTCTGAGTGACTGTATTGGCACAACTTCAAGGAGGTCCTTGCAACCCTCTGTCGATCACTATCTTATAATTAATCTGTCCCATTTAGTCTAGAGCTCCTGCTAACTGAAAGTACTAATCAATCTATCTATCAGAGGTCCTGGAAGCATTAGAGAAAAGCAGAACATATGTTAATTCTGCTGATTTCTCTACCACCACACTCCTGGCACATTCACTTTGGGACTCTGCAGAAGGGAAAGAAAACACACTTTTTTTCCAAAACATTCAAATTCAAACCATGGATAACACGACAAGTGGCAAGAGGCAAACTGCTGTTAACTGGAATCATCGGATATAAAGCAATCATTCCTGTGTTATAAATTTATAACACAGTTATAAAATTATAAACCGTGTTTATAAAATTATATTTTATAAATATAATTATATATTTATATATAATAAAATGTGTTATAAAATTAAACCGAGTCAAACCAACATTGTCCCAAATTCACTTCCCAACCCAGTTCAAAACTTCTTGACATTGACAGATGGCTCAGTGTCTGAGAGCAACACTAATGCATGCTTCAGTTTACAGCTCCCAAAATGGTAGTGGTTTAGACAATACACTTATTGTTGTCGTTGCCCACGGACACAGACATTGACTCCATCTCTGAAGGTTCAGAAGGCTTTATTTTGAATGGCTCTGTAATATCAGAAGGCTTAAGCTATTGCTTATTTCAGAAGGCTTAGGATTATTTCAGANTTTTTTCAAAACGTTCAAATTCAAACCATGGATAACACGACAAGTGGCAAGAGGCAAACTGCTGTTAACTGGAATCATNTTTTGTAGTACTAAATTGATTGGCTGGTAACCAAGACCAGCTCCCTATTACCATTGGTTAAGTGAGAGAACCCGTATCTCCCATGTTGTGGGAACAGAACAGAAAAACACCACCTGTGGCCTTGAGAAGGAACACAGCTCAGAGATATGTTTACAGAATCTCTGCTGGGAAAGTGAAATTTTCCCTTGGGAAGAAAAAACCTAGCAGGCTTGCAGTAGGAAATTCAGAAACCTAGCATTGTCAATACCACATACACTCGCAGGTGAGACTTTGCTTTTCATTTTAACCCCTTCTAAAAAAAAGCAAAACAATATTTTTCCTTTGATAGGAGCTATAGGTTAGTTATATGATAAAATATTAGTTCATACATGAATGAGAGCTTGACCACCTTTTTCTCCCCCTAAAAGCATAACCACAATAGAAATAAAAAAGTATTATTAAAAATATTTACCTGTATTTCTCATGAGAGTTGCAATGGATCAGAGATGGATATCTTTGAACTTATTTTGAATTCTACACAATTAATTTTTTATATATTGAAACCTTAATATTTTCTCTCTCTAGAAAAGCTTGGCTGATCAGCAATCCAACAGTCACTTCCTTGCCCTGAAACAAAACTTAAGGCATTTTATTAGTTATTATTCGTTCTTTACTTAGGCATACTTGATTACTTCAGTGGGAGTTTAGTAGAGCAGGAACCAGAAATAAAATTGGGTGAAGACATTAACACCTGTTCACCTGGAAATAGTATTTGTTTTTTCTTGCCTTACTTTATGTAGCTGATGCTGAACAAAGCAGCAGCCAGTTATTAACAGAATATTCCATAGTTATTAACAGAATATTGCAAAATTAATAGTTTCTAGAATCCGCTAGAGAGATTAAGGAGAGGGGAAATACCTGATTTTTTTCTGAACTGTACATTGAAGTTCTGTCATCAGACAATAACAGTCTAGCAGGATTTCAGCTGTGTCAAAGGGGACTACACAAATGTTTTTGACATACTCAAAAACCTCTTGGATACACTGCACAGAGAAATTCAGGTAAGCAGAAATTATAAAATGAGCCTTATTATACATAGCTGTGTTTCCTACTCAAACTACATCACAGCAGTAACTCATAAGCACCCCTTGTTTTGTGTGCACTGAGTACACAGCTTCTGCTCTCATTCTTCCTTTCTTCCTGCAATGCTAAAAATTAGNGCAGATTTAAGGGCTTCTTGTCCTTATTAATCTGTGTTCCTTAGTAAAAAAGCTTTAGCTTCAAATGCTCCTCACTTCTGGTTTCTACTCTGCATATTCCAGTTTCTCTCTTCTCAATGTAACAGGTTGTTTCAGGAAAAGAGCAATACAAGCAAATACAAGCAAAGCATTAATGTATCCCAAATGTCCTTTATGATATAGTTCTCCAAAAACAATCAAAACAAAACTTCTTGAATTCAAACCTTTTTATTTCCTCCTTCATGATAAACCAGAGGATATCTCAGTATCAGTTCCCTGAGGTCTCCAGGTGATTTGCTCGTACCATTGACTGACAGAAGCACCAACTCTGCCCATGCAAGTATGCACAACAAACTGGCAGAAGGTTTCCAAATGTCTGCTACCTGCCAGATTTGAAATAGAATTTCAGTACAAACCAGGGATATTGCACCTTGAACTTTACTACCTTGAAGGTAGTAAAAGACAATAGGAAGCTCTGAGTTATTTCTGTATTTGCCCATGTTTCTTTAATTGACCAGCTATTTTCATCATATTAAAAGCGCCAGGCACCTGTGCAACAGAGCAATAACCTCCTTTGCAACACAAAGCTTCTGTTTTTCTTTTCTTCCTGCTAACATATTGCTTTTATGTTCATGAATGTATCTTCCACCATATGAAGACCTCATAATGGAAAGCTTACTGGCTAATTTCAGCCAGTTTCTTTGTAAAGTATTTATATTTTAAATTATGCTCCTTCTCCTGATTCTGTCCTGCAAGCCACAAATGGCCAATCACTCATTTTCTCAACCATTCAGTCTAGATCAGGCCTTAAATCCCTTTGAGAAATCACCACGTCCTTGAAATTTCAAAGTTTGGCAGCCTGAGCTTCCCAACTCAAAAGGTTATAAGCACTCTTTTGTGTCTTCACAGATTTTACAGCACCACTGCAGTGCATTCTTAAAGTGTAATCACTTTTTGTTTAAGCCTGGAATACAAACCTACTTTCCAAACAGATGCAGAACCTAATACTTATCTAAGTTACATCTCATCAGAGTTATGTGATGTTTGTACGTCTCTGGAAATTAGCTGATAGGTAAGGGAAAGAGAGCAGTTCACTTGGTCTCTTTGGTTTGGCCAGAAAATTGGCCAATAAATGGGGGTAAAAACCAACAGAGCATTCCAACTGCTCATTGCTTAGGCTCCCAAGAGGCTCAAGTCTTGTATGATCATCACCCAATACACTCCCAGGACTATGAGGGGTAAAAAAAACCCAAACTTATCAAGGAGAATATTTATGCATTTCAGAGTTCTACGAATGAACTATAATTGACATAAGATTCTAGTGAACTTGAATTAAACTAAAAGGAAGGGCATTTGTGGATGTAGGGAGATAATATGGTACAAATGTAAAAATGTTTGATGTGCAGAAATTCTTGCAAATATGCTGAGCTATTTCTTCAAACTTCACATTAATTATTTGTCAGTGTGAGCAAATATTTTGACTGCGTTTTCAGGCAGATTCAGGTCTTAGTCAGAAGGTGTAGCAGTGCCTGGAATAGACAGGACTGAAGTGGTATCTTACAGCTGTTCTTTACTATGCAAGTTTGCTGTAGTTCATGATCTTTCTTTTACCAATATCAAGACTTTTTAAAAGAGATGATGGCTTTCATTTTCATCACCCACTTCAACTGACAGAGCTGAGTTGTTCTTGATTGTATATAGTCACTCCACACAAATAAAGAGCAGCTGCTGCACACAATTTTTACAAAAAGGTCTCAAAGGGAACACAAAGGCCCTGTCAGCCATCTCTGTCTCTTGGTAGAATGAATTAATCCTTATATAGGTTCTTGTTTATTTAATCCATTAAAAAAATTTTATGTGGAGTTTTTTTGTGGGTTTGGGGGTTTGTTTTTTTGAGTTTTTATTGGTGGCTGTTGTCAATTAACCAGATTTTTTCATCTAATTATATCCCTAAGTGATACTCAGTGCTAGCAGATGTTTTAGGGACTCACATAAATTACCTTCCTTTCCAGTCCATGTAAAACCCTACCACTTCAACACTGCAGCAGGGCATTCTTAATCCCTTTCTATAAACTTTAAGAACATAATCTATCCAAGATAGGCAATGTATCCATCCATACTCAAAGCTGACAACTGTGCTACAGTGCTGAAGGGATACGAGAGTACTCTGCAAGTGACAATGTCCTATCCACAAAAGCCATCAACAGATGCCTCCGTGACACTGTAGAGGAGACCAGCTTCTGATTCACACCACACTTACGAGATAATAGACCACAGTGGCCTTACTTAAACCACTCCTCAGTTCTTTGGGTACCATTCAGTAGTTGATTTCACACTAGGGATTTATCAGAGAGAAAGCTGTTATTGGAAAATACATCTCAGTTTTTTATCACTTATCTTTAGGAAGTGATGGAAAAACAGGGACTAGTTTCTACATGATCCATATCTTTCATTTCCTTGGCAGAGGAACTGACTTGAAATTTGAAGCTGAAGGCTGAATTCAAACTCTCCTGCCTTCAATTCTCAATGCCTCTAAACAAACCTCTTTACTTTCAAAGTTATGAACACCACTTGCAATACCCCATTGTGTATTCACAGGGTCACTCTTATTTCACCCCAGGCACTGAATTACAGGGTAAAACCAAAATATTCTTTTGCTCTGGGTAGATGCAAAGGAGAAAATACCAATGAGATATTCTCAAGAGGTAAAAAACACACAAAATTTACTGGCAAAGTTTATAAAATTAAGGAACATTGGCAAAAGAGTACATACAATATAATATCACTTATCAGAGCATAGACTTAGCCCACTGGATGTAGAAAATCTTTAAACTCATTTGATGTTACATTCTGTGGGAAGAGACTTAGAAGGAGAAAAAGAAAGGGATAAAAACAGAAAGACTTTTGGAAAGGAAAGATATAGAAAAACAGATATAACTACCAGCTCCTGGGTTCCAGTGATGTAAAACTCCCAAGATGAAGTTAGGGTTAAAGGACAACCTCCTTACCTCGTGGTGACCCTTCTTAAGCCTTTTTGGCCCATCCTGGGCCTTCCTCCCTGGTGGAATTTCTGCTCACTTGGCCACTCAGGGACTGGGTTAGGCAACACTGGGGCTGCTTCCAGTGTGTTCTGATTGACAGGCACTGTGGGAATGGGGGGTGTTGGGGACAGGGCACAATCATACCCAAGCAAGGTCTGACCCACCCACAGTCTCACATTCCAAGCCCCCAAGATGTATCAGAACAAGTCTTTTCCAGTCTTTTGACAACTCCCCCAAGCCAAACTGGAGCAGGGAGCTGAACTCAGAATAAAGGAAGAGAGTGTCTGGTATTTTATACTTTGTGGGCTTCCTAGCATTTCACTCATGCGGAGTATGCCTTGGAATTCAAGGGTTTGAAAGAGAATTTATTATTTATCATAATGACCTTTGAGAAACCCTACTTCCCAGCACTTCATCAAGGTGCTGCAGTGTGAGCTGCCTAGATTTCAAGAATATTCTAACAAGGATTTAAATATTTATGCAGACTTTTACTTCAAGATTTCTAATGTATTTAGCAAATTAACATGATATAAAATAATTGTTGCTTTGTTGTTGTTATTATTATTGTTAAAAACACAATACATTTATCGGTTTCATTTTTGCCAAGAAAGCAATTGTGATACATTATCATTCCTAGAACTGTTACAGGAATTGCAAATGGAAAACATGCCATCCAGAGTTATTTGCTTCCTGCAATAGGCAGAGACACATTTTCAGTGTCAAATGACTTTTGACATTTAATGTGAAAACCAAGCTACCTTATAGTTAACTATCTTGGAGTAGTAATGATGGAGGACCAAAGCATTTTATTTCTAGCAATGGATTTTTTTGGTTGCCTTAAGTAAATGAAAATACATTTTATGATCAATACCTCATACTTGGAAACTGTCTTTTTTTAATCAGTCTTTGGTCTGTTCAAGGGCTGAATCCTCTGCACATTCTATTTGGGATTGGGTGTTTTCTACAGGAGAGCTAGCTAAAATATTGAGCGATTTGCATACATGTTCCAGTTACTTTCATGTGTTTTTTAGCAGTGGAAGGATCCTTCCAAACAAAACTTTTGACAAAGTATGTGTCATGCTAAAATAATGCATGAACTTGTGCAGAATATGATTTGTTTTGGTGAAAACTCCAACCTTGCTCAAGTTATACCTCATGCCCACCATACTCAAATGTCCTGGGGGAACATAGTCTGAAGTTTTTGAGTCTGTTTTTGACTATTAGCTATTAGACGTCACATAACTGAAGTTATTGATTTCCTGTAAATTCAGATGTCTTATATGTATTTGTACTCTATCCTGGTCTGAACCCTACAATATTTGTTGTACCTTAACTGAACAATTGGTAAATAATCAACAAGACTTGAGGCAGGACCACAGACCAATATTCAGAATTTGCCATTCAGGACTGTAAGGTTCTAACTGATGCACTTGAGAGCTGCTTTCTAAGCAAGGCACTGCTTGAAGTATAAAGAGTGGTGGAAAACAGGGCCAGCTGAAGGCAGCAGCGATATGTGTACAGAGAGATGACATTATCTATACACACCACTGCAGCAGCTCTTAAAGAATTAATTTTGCCTAAGTGTTGAAACTTCCAAAATGACACATTAGGCAACAAATCAGCACCTCAAGGAAAAAAGTGTTATACTTTGAGCTTCATTAGTATTGAGATCAGTTAGGTTCACAAGGAAGTTTCTTTGTCTAGGAAGGGCCAAATTAAGAAGCTGGGCACTTGGAATGAAACAGGTATATAACTGAATTATATAACATTTCCATGCAAAGCTCTTTATCAGTGAGGGCAACAATTTTAATTTTTCAAAATTTTAATAACCATCCTCTTTTGATTGTTTTTTCCATCAGTGTTTACTGAGGCTATAAAACAGATTAATTTCACATCTTAGCAGCATAAGCCCAGTCAATTACCAGATGACATCCATT